>BMAO01026978.1:0-146663 GCA_019973975.1 Trichonephila clavata
TTGAGGTCAACGTAAGGTGTCTTCAGAATTACATTGAGTTTTGCTAGTATCCTTTTTTTTTGGTATTGTGTGAGTAATAGGCGAAAATTATATAAATGAATGATTTTTGTGTGTAAATTTCCTGTTCTGTGAATCTGAAATTGAATTTTGAAGAAACTAGGTACTATGATTGGTTTAATTGCAGACATAGATATTTGATGTTCTTTTAGTTTTGGATTAATAACTTGAGTACTTTCCGTGGTTTTTTCTTAGTAATCTATTTTTGATAAATGAGAGGAACGCGTTGTTTTTTTATAAAAAATAAAATTGATATTAACTGTAATACTGTTGTGTTTTGTAAAAGAATTTAAGTTCCGGGAATTCTTTAAAAAGTCCATTTTTGTCTATAATTGTTTATAATTGATAATTGCATCTTATTTAATTATCTTTTGTTTCTTTTTAAGTGAATAAACTTTTGCGTGTCATTTTAATGGTTTTGTCTCATTTAACTTGGGTAAAAATTTAAGTTGTTCTCTGGGTCACCATTCTGAGTATAAAAATGGCATTCTTACTCGCGAAAGGGAAAGAGGATTTGGTGTCACTCGCCGAGGATTTGGATCTTAACTATCGAAGCAGGTATCATAAAATTGAAGTTAAAGGAGCTGATCGTAAAAAGGCCCAGATTACGTTGAGGACTATGTTAAAAAGATGCTTGATAACATAGTGGAGGAACGTACAGAAAGAGAAGAGAGAGAAGGGCTGAGAAAGAGGATATGCGAAACGATGAGAGGAGAAAGACGAGAGTACGAATTAGAGAAGTTGCGAATACAAGCACAACAGACTGCCGGTATGCCGAATAACACCGAAAACGTTCAAGCATCGAATAAACTGTTTCACGAAACATATCATAAGTTTAATATGAACTAAGATTATGAGGACGTCCAAAGAACTATAGGGCCAAAGCAGTTAAACTCATTTACTAAGAGAACGAACAATAACGATAATTGTTCTCAAAGGCAAGAACGTTTTCACCTTGGAAATAATTGGAATGATAGAAAATGCTTTCAATCGACGAGAACTTACGATAAAAGAGTTAAACAAATAACATGTAGCTACTGCAGGGGACCAGGTCACTATGCCGTAGATTGTACAAAGCGCAACAAGGGTACGAAAATCAATAAATCTTCAAGCTCTCCAGTCCAGATCTGTTCTCGAATTCAGCAAGACAGAATTAAGACCAGAAAAATAACCATCGGAAACAAGACTTTTGAGGCTCTAATCGACAATGGAAGCTCAGTTTCGCTCATTCGTGAAGATGTAAGCAAAGGAATCATCGAGCAATCGAAGCTCTCGAAGGTCATTGTTGTGTTATCTGGATTGGGAAAGTACGAAGTCAAAACAAAAGGATCGTTCCAACGAGAAATCGATTTGGATGGATAGAAATATTCCGTAATATGGCACGTCGTGCCTGCCGTGCATTTGGAGTTCCAGGCAGTGATAGGATCGGACATTTTGGAACAAGCTTTTGTTGGCTTTGATAAAAAAGGTGTTTATCTCCGTAAACACGAAGAGAAGGTGTGGTTTGTGAATACACAGGTTTATGAAGCAAGAACTGAAGACGAAATCGAAGTTAAACATGTTATCAATCCTCGAATAAGAAAGGAACTCTCTGAACTAATCGACATCTATACACCTAAGAAGACCGAAACGACAAATGTATCCATGAGAATTATCCTGAAGGATGATATACCAGTTTACCAAACAGTACACCGTTTGTCGTTTCTGGAGAATCAGACCGTCAACACGCAGATCGAATGGTTGGATAAGGGAATCGTGAGACCAAGCTCTTCTGAATATGCAAGTCCACCCGTGTTAGTCAAGAAGAAAGACGGTACCGACAGACTATGCATTGACTATAGGAAACTGAACGGAAAACTAGTCAAGGATCGCTTCCCCTTGCCACTGATAGAGGACGTATTGGATAGGCTGCAAGACGCCAAAGTGTATTCCCCGTTAGACTTGAAAAATGGGTTTTTTCATGTCGACGTAAACGAGGATTGCAAGCATTTCACCTCCTTTGTTGTACCTGACGGGCAGTTCGAATTTAATAAGGTACCTTTTGGTCTCAGTACAAGCCCAAGCGTATTCCAAAGATATGTGTACAGCATTTTTAGGGAACTCATGCGAAAAGGCATCGTAATAATTTATTTGGACGATTTGATCGTTCCAGCTAAAGATGAGAAAGAAAGGTTTGGAAAAACTAAAGAAGGTGTTTGAAGTCGCATCCAGATATGGGTTGGAGATCAAGTTTGAAAAATGTCAGTTTTTAAAACGAAAGGAATTTTTGGGTCACGGTTGTCGAAAATCGAACGGTGCGCCCTTCAGTTGCAAAAACGATAGCTGTCAAGAGGTTTCCTGTACCAACGACTGTCAAACAAGTCCAAAGCTTTTTAGGACTCACTGGCTATTTTCGAAAATTTATTCCGTCATACTCTAATATAGCGAAACCTTTGAGTGATCTAATTAGAAACGACAATCGATTTGTCTTTGAACGACCTCAAATAGAAGCATTTGAAAAGCTCAAGCAATTATTGACTGAAAGTCCAGTATTAAGTATTTTCCAGCAGGGAAAAACAACCGAATTGCACAGGGACGCAAGTCAACAAGGCTACGGAGCCGTCTTACTCCAAGAGGCAGAAGATGGAAAACTGCATCCTGTTCAATACATGTCTAAGAAAACTACTCCGGCAGAGGAGAAGTATAGCAGCTATGAACTTGAAGTTCTTGCTGTTGTCAACGCTTTAAAGAAATTTCGTACCTACCTTATGGCAAATCATTTCAAAGTCATAACGGATTGCTCAGCGTTTCAAAAGAATATGGACAAAAAGGATTTGGTTACTCGTATAGCGCGATGGGCATTATTGCTGGAAGAGTTTGATTATGAAATTGTGCATCGTTCCGGCCAGAGAGTGCAACATGTGGATGCCCTTAGCAGATATCCAGTCGCAATAATTACTAACGATACTCTAACCGCAAGATTAAAATGGGCACAACAAGAGGATGAATACACTCAGAGTCTAAGGTCACTGGTTGAAACAAACAGCAATTCCGACTTTTTCGATAAAAACGAAATACTTTACAAATATGTTGAAGGTCGTGAATTAATAGTTGTACCAAGAGATATGCAAACTGGGATAATAAAGTTAGCACATGAGAAGGGACCATATAGAATAGTTAAAGTAAAACCTAGAGATAGATATGATTTAGAGAAAGTGGGTGATCATGAGGGACCTAAGATAACAAATTCATCTGCTGATTTAATGAAATTTTACTCACCATGATGATGTATTTTTATAAAAAGCGTTTCCTATTCTTTTTAAAAGAACATAATGTGTAATAATGTGTTTTTTTTTCTTTGCTATTAATATTTCATTTTTGAGAGTTGTATCCTTATTTTTAAATTTGAATGTCTATCTTGGAATTTTTATCTCCGATTAATATTAATTTTGCAGAGGCCGATATTTTGTTGTATGGTATCTAAAATCACAGAGGTCAGTGATTCCCAGGATGGCCGAACTTGTAGGAAAGGAGTGCAAGTTTTCTTTTACTTCTTTTGATTTTTATTGTAAGAGATGGCACCACTAATCGAAACCACGTGAGTTTTAGCTGTGCGATACGATGAGGTTATGTATTTATAAAGGGGACAGAAAGGAAAAACTGAGAGTTGCACCAAAGCTTGAACGAAGGCAGGTCAGAGGAAATTGGTCTCTCCGTTGTTTTGAGAAAGAGTACATGTTTTCGGAATTAGTATGGTGCTATCTCGAATAATTTAAAACCCCTTGTAAATAGTAAATGTTTTAGTTGTGTTTTTTAATAAATTAGGTTATTTTAACTCTGCGTGCTTATTTTAACATTAAAAATCGAACCTTCCCCTAGACGCTGTCCCACATTTATGATTGTAATAAAAATACTTAGGTATTAATCCGTACGTAAAATTTGATAAAACTAAAGATTGAAAAAAAATGTAATAGGGATTTGAAATAGAATTTTCTTTCAATTACACAATTTCTCGAAATGTTTGCAAATATTTACTCTAAATATTATAATACAGTATATTTATAATGTTTTATTATATATAGTAATTTTTATTTGAAATAATATTTAAAAAGTGATTTAATTATATATTTAAAAAATCCTGAAAAAAATATGACAAGTGTGTTATGTTTTTCGAGGCAAATTTATGTCAGCACACAGAAACCTTTAAAACTTACTTCTAAAATATTGGTAAGTTTCAGCCTAATGGAGGAAAGTAGATTTGAAAATAAAAAAGAGTAGTAGGAAGTAAATAGTATTTATTGAAGAAAACTATAATGAATAAGTTTACTGTGAGCCAAATATACTAATAGTATAAGTTAAATTATGAGTATCCAAAAATTTTAAAGTGTTTACAGTTATTTTCCGTCAATTAATTTTCTTATTTATTAAATAAGGCCCTTCATTTTAACTTAAAATTAAAGAATTATTCAAAATTGTCTTACCATAATTGCTTTTCTCAAGGCTCATTTTTTTTAAAATTTAGAATATTGAAAGAGGTATCAAGTATTCAATAAGCAAGAGAAAAGAAAAGGTATATATACGATTCATGGACATTGATATCAAAAAGATCCATTGATATTAATAATATAAGCATTGGCAATAATTCAATGACAGATCGAGAGTGGGTGTAAGACACTTGACTTCATAAGGAACTTATTTTTTATTCAGACAACTGCACTTGCCAAGAAACGATTGCTTAGAATGAAAATATTGATACCAGGAAGTAGTAATAAAAAGAAAGTATTCAAATCTGTCAAGAATTTTTCAAATAAATTATTCAAGGCTCGGGTAAATGTGTTCAGACAGTATTTTCAAAAAAAAAAAATTGTCATACAGAATATTACGGAGTTGTGAAACTAGAAACACACAAAGACTGTCTAACTATAAAAATACCAATTGGAATTGATTTCTGTCGATCAAAAATATGTATTTCTTAAAGATTTTGTAATCCTAAAGATATTCTTAGTATATAACGCTTATCGTAGGTTAGTTTGTAAGGTGAATATGTTCGTAAAATGGAAGTTGGTTTCATAAAATAAGAAATTGATATATACAAATAACTTTTAAAGTGCAATTAAAATTAATAATGTGAAAGAAAAACAAAAAAAAGGCTTAATGTTTACATCAATATCATAAAATATTAATTGTTATGCGATAATACACTGGAATGAAAAATTTAACTTTACGCAAGTTTGGAGTTTCCCTTCCGATTTCTTATTTAAATTTGAACTGAGAAGAAACAGGCCCATAAATTTTAAAATGAAACTTCTTCAAGAAAAATATTTTTCATTGTTATCTTTGTCTATTATTTTATAGGCTATATTAGTAAAATTAGCCAAAAAACATGGAATAGTACTAGATTGAGAGTCAAGAAATACATATATCAGAAATCTCGCTACATTACAGAAATTTCGAGACAACAATACCTCAACGATATCTCAAAGTAGTAAAACTGGAACATAAATTAGGTAATTTTTAAATATTACATATAATAATACTAAGAAATATTTGTAAATTGTGCATTAAAAATTTGTTTTTAAATCGTACGCCCATCTTTGGCATCTCTGCCATTAGTCGACGAGCAGCCCAATAAAATGATGACGAAGCATAAAAAACATTAAAACTTGCCTCCGTAGAGTTGTCCACAAAAAACATTAAAACAATAGGGCAGTGTTTGATGTGGTCACCATCCATTTCACCCTGGTTGCACAAAGGACACAATTACTCCAATGCGAATTAAATGCCTTTTCAAGCAGTCATGTCCAGTAAGTAAACGAAAGTAAGCAACTCCAACAAATCGAGGCAGGGAACTAGGGACTCCACCACTTTTGTTAAGCAAGATATTCCACCTTTTACCTGCAGCTGCTTCCCCATACAGGGAGGATCTATTAATTTGTAATTTACTGTAAATGATTCTTTTGATGTTACGCAGAGGCAATGGTGAGTCAGGTTGGGACATGAGATATCCCGTTTTGGCAAGCTTATCTACTTTCTCATTTCCAGAAATGTTACAATGACTGGGAATCCACTGGAGGGCAGTGCTTTCTCTAGATTTCCCAAGTTCAGTTAATTTCATTCTACAGTAATAACTAGTGCGTTTTCATTATATCTTGAGTTTATTAGAGATAAAGTGGCAGCTTGAGAATCGATAAAAATACAATATTATGTGGTTAAGGGGGTGGTTTTAGTCGCCTTCACGTGGTGCTTCCTATTTAAACTAAACGACTGATAAGTTGGCGCCTTAAAATAGCCTGTTTTTGCATTTAAAAAATGAGATAATTTTCATTTTCTGAATGGTTGTAGTTGCTTATGCCACCTGTCTGACGTAGTCAGATCGAAGTCCACGAAATTCATCATGGCAACGAGCTAGAGAAACGCCTGTCGTTTAGCCTAAACTTTGAGTCCATGAAGATGACAGTACGATGCTCACGATAGATGGCGACACCATTCGGACCCACTGATTTAACGAGCACGTACTCTGTGTGTACTTGGAGAGTATTTTGTGGCGTCGGGCATCGAACGCAGGCCTTCCTTTCTGGCACTCTAACCGCTAGGCTACCCACGGCCCAATTGTTATAAGTTAATCGCACCTGAATGGTTATAAATTAAATCGAAAATCGCCACGTTCAGTAACATGCAGTCTGTCCCTTTTCATAGACAGTGAATCTCTAACTGAATTGAACTCATATTCAAGGAAATAAAGTGTTGGAAATGCAGCTAAAAATGTCTATAATCTTGTCCAGAAATCTTTTGGTTTTGCATAGACTGCTGATTACATGGGAAGTGGCTGTACTTATGTCTACTGAGATTTCGTTTGAGTACTACAAAAGCAGGTATGAAGTTTTCATTTTAATTATATTTATAAATGTTAGCTGACTTCATTAACACTAGAACGTCCGTCAGTGTCAATTTAACACAGGAGCCTGTTTACTTTGTTTTCCTTTTTGCATTTTTGCAGGGAATTTGAAACTTTTCGTGACTTTTAAGCATTTTCCCTGGTGATTATACAGAAAACGTTTTATTGTTCTAGGTTAATTAGGAGTGATTTTCCAACTAAATATATCTAAGACATCTGCTGGTGTCATGATACTAAGGCAGTTTATCATTATAAAAAACTATCGTTCAACAAAATATAGTCTACTAAGTAAATACTATTAGTAAAACAAACTTCTCAAAGTTCTATCGCATAATTTTTTACCTTGAATACAATGTTATTGAGCTCACAGTAGAAATGAAACAATTATACTGAAATTGTTGTGTCTAAGCGTTTCGTTGCATAGTATTTTCTTGTCTGCTTATAAAAAAAAATTCATTCGACTTCAGAACTTAGTACAGAGCAGACACAATGAAACGATGGTGCTTATAAAAGGTTTAACCCTAATGAAATTGCTAATTTGTTGCGAGAGCTTTTTGAGAATGAATTGGCTCTAATATAGATTCCGATGAAGACATAAGATTTAATGAAAGTGACTGCAAAAAATCTGAAAAAAGTAGTGATGTAATTGATAATATTCCAGTATATCCTGATATATGTGTCGCTAGGAATGACACAGAATGGAGATCGCGTAATAGTAATATTCCTGGCAGATTTACGACTCGAATTGTTTTGCGACAAAACAGCGGTCCAACAAGCTTCACGAATCAATGTCAACGTCAGATTTTTTTATGATATAAAGAGTCGTAATATAGGATAATTACATGAAATAATATTAAAAGTCTTAAAACTAAATCCTACTAAACAGTAGTCCTGCAATTATTTAATTAAAACAATTACTTTATATATTTTATATCGCATTGTCAAAATGACACCGGTGGACGTTTAAGGGTAATCGAAATCCTGGACGTTCTATTGTTAAATGTTTTGAACAGGTCTGTCAAATAAACAATGTCATTTCTGTATCTAATTAGGTGTTCGCTAGTTTTCATCGATGTGTTCAAGGGACTCCAGTACCGAGTCAAGCAAATTGAAAAAAGGAAGGAAAAAAAAGATTTTCAAACAAATGTCTTTAAAGAACCAACTAACTTCTCTGTGCAGCAACAAGCGAAGCAACTTTGATCAAATAATCTGCCATACAATAAATTGCTACTAAATTAATTGACTTATTTATAGTAACGCGTACTGGAGCGACGTATGCTCAGATTTTTTTGTACAAAATATCGACTATCAATAACACAATGCACTATGAATACATTTGACAATGCTTGTTTTAAATGTGTTGCGAAACGCTTATTATGCACCTTCATTTCTAGAACACCATCCGTATAGAAATTAACAAAATATTGTGACGGATCTATACGGTCTTCCACTAACCTTCTCTATTTTCTTTAAAATAATTTATTTATTTCAACCAATCTTCACCGGGAGCCAAGCGTGATTTATGCAAATAAGATATATTATATATGTTCGGGTTTCGCGAGTTAAATAAGTTATGTAAAGGGAAGAGATAGAAGAGTGAAGTTAGGGGAAGTACAGATCGGTAGGTCAGCATGCAGTTGTTGACATTCTTGGATAGCAGTTACGTGTGGAGGTACGCGTGGAGAAGTTGATTGAAGCTTGTAAAAATCCGTGTTACAGAGTGTGGATCCTTCAGCCATTCTCCTAACCTGTCAGCAAAGCAGAAATCATCACGACGGAACAGCCGATGATAAAAGATAAGGTCAGTGATTTAAATTAAGATATTACGAATATTCATACGTGGCGTAGCTGTAATTGTGCGTGTTTAAGCTTTCATAGATTCAGTTGTCATTCCGCTAGTAGTATTTCCCCTTTTCGTACTCCATTTTATTTTGTTTCTCTTGAATTTGAATTGTGTATTTATAACCATTGGTGATAACTTGAATTAATAAATCTATTGATTTGCAATTATGTCTTTTGATCCTTTAAGTTCGCCTACACATCCAGTCGTATTAGCAGATAGACGGGGAGATGGTAGTGTAAGGGGTGGCATTGAGCAATGACAATATTACGAATAGAAACTTCTTTCTCTTCAAAAACACGCTCATGATATTAAAAATCGATATATCCCATTATATTTGTTTCAATATTTTTCACAAATAATAGCTCCTACCATTTCTTCTTATCTTTTTTTTATGAATCAAACAAATGACCAAAGCCATTTCGTCATTTAGTAGAATTTATTATGGACTTTAAAGCAAAAAATTCATAAGTCTAAGGTATCGCAAAATGAAATCATTGTAAGGAAAAATTACTCGAAGGAAATTTAGATACCTGATGCAGTCTCATGATAGAAAACAGTATTTGTTACAACTTGGACTGCCGTCCAGATTGATTTCTTACAAATTGATAAGATTTTTCCGCTTTACGATTAACAATGAAATATAATAGGAGGCCCATTGTCCATGTTCTTGCTTAGAAGAAGACAGAAAAAGATTGGATACAGTCGGCTGTTTTAAATATTTCTTTTCCAGTCCTTGAAAATTGGATAAATTTTTGTTCTTTTGGTAAACATGCATATTCAAATGTTTCTGTAGCCTAGAAAGCTTCATGGATTCATTTAAAAACATTTTGGCAATCCTAAGGTAATGGATGACTTATAGAATAGGTTCCCAATGGATCCATAAGGACCCATGGATCCACGGTACCTATGGATCCATAAGGACTTTTATGACTACTGAGGGTGTCCATAGAAAATTAAAACTAATTTGGAGTTGCGTGGATGGGGCGTTTGGGAGAGGGGTCTACGAAAGTTTCTAAAAGTAAAATATTTGTGGCCCATTTCCCTTAATAGGAAAGCTAAAATAAACTAGTAAAGATTTTTACGAGTTAAAAGATTTAGAGTAAGAACTGAAAATTTTCAGGTAGGTAAAAGTAATGAGAGCGTCGTACTAGGGTTTCTGAATTCCCGGTTTTTTCCATTTCGGGGGAATACCGGAAATCTAATTAATTTAGATTATAATAAGTAAATATGTCACATTATCTTTATTTTGCAGTTGCTGTTACCACCTCTATTTTTTTCAACTTTATCATACTCACAGCAAAAAATTCTTACCCCAAATAAAAAAATTTTTTTTAAATTTATCACTTTTAGCAGTAAAAGCAAAAATTGTTAACAACACGGAAAAAATGTTACAATTAAAGATTTTGCAAATTATGGGGACACAGTACGATTCAATTCGTGGGGTGTGGGAGTTAGGAGAGGGGATGACAGCTCAGGAGTCGCCCTCATCACTTGACCATGGTTCAAAATTACGAGATCTGTCGACAAAAGCCCTCGTGTAGCTGAACAGTGTGGCGTTAATATTCACTCACTCACCGAACAAAGAATTTTTAAAAAAATTAAATAAATAATAGCTTTAAGCGCTTGTACTTACGTTATCAAATAAATGGGGATCTCGGAACTTTTATCAAATTGGTCATGATAGTAGACAACGAAATGCATTCCTTAAAAATAAAATACCTTTAGTTAGAGAAGTGATATTCGATAGATAGATAGGAACTGATAAGAAAAAATAGTCTCTTCCCCATATCAAGCTGGCAAAAAAAATTCTCACCAACCCTACCTCTTTCTCTTACCCCACTGATGAGGTAACGAACAATCCTCCTTCCATGAAGTTCGGGGTGAATGGTCGGAAATTGTCACAGTACGGTCAGCTAAAATTTATAATCGAGGTTGAAATCTGCAATCAAATCAAATCACTACCTCATAGATTAATTTAGTCCCGTGCTATTCCCGCGAACTCCAGGGAAAGAAACCTTTCATCAAAATCGAACCGATCACAGAGGCGACCGTTCGCGCAGGTTTAAATAGGAATGGAATCTAGCCCCTACTTGCAGTTACTCGTCTGAAACATGGCAGTATAAAAGACTCGTACATCTATACTCTGTTTCACCTTAACTTGGCAGCATTAGGAAGGGTAGGAAATGTAACAATCCGCTTGAAAAATAGTTCCAACTTGTTTTGGAATTTAAATTAAAGCAAATGCATAGAAAATTGTTAAAAAGTATCGTGTATTATCGAAATTGTGATTTTAAGGATATATTTTAGTTAATCACACCTTAAAAGCATTTATTCTTTAATACCTGTGAACGAATACAGTTGAAAAACAACAATTTCATGAAACTTCACTTTGCTAAAAACCGGTTTTCAAGATCACATCCTTGGCGGAGTTACCTAAGCATTCCCGCCAAATCAACGCCGTTCGCTTGGCGTCTTTGCTATCGTTCATACGTACAATTTTGATATCTCGTGCTACTATCTTTGTTCTTGTTCTTGTTTTTTTTTTTTTTTTTTTTTTTTTGACATTTTAAACATGTCTGAGATAGAAATGTCACCAACCTCGCTGTATACACCATCGAAGCGAGGAAAATCTATCCGAAGCGAAGCTCGGAAAAACATATTGAATGTTTAATTTTCGACTTCGAGAAGAAAACCCGCAAGAATCCATCAGAGAAATCGTTAAAAATGTTTATGAACTGATTGGCGTTTCGAAAAGATCTATTTTCTGTATGGAGAAAGAAAAGAAGGCATTAGGTGCTGTAAGATCTCCTGGTAAAAAACGACCCGGTGCCATAGGCAAGCGTAATAGGCTGGTGAAATATGACTTCACATTGCGTGCATTCGGTGAAAAATTCATAGCCTTTTTCGAAAAAATGAGATTCCTACATTAACCAAAGTTCTGAAGGAAGTAAATGATGATGTTGAAATTTGTGCTTCTGTTTTTCTTAAGTTAACATACATAAACGGCATTTATACATGAAATGTGAATAATTATTTCATTCGGATTTAAAATAATAACCACCGAGAAAAGGCGATAAATTCTTAAAAAACAAGATAGAAATTTGTATTTTATAAACGGATGTAATAAATAAAAATTAAAGAAAAAAGAGCCGTTTATTTTGAAAGTGGCCTAAGTCACTTAAAAAATCAAGTTAATGAAACTATGAATTACAATTTAACGGCTTTTTTTCATTTAAAAAACATTGCTATCAATATGTTGAACTATTGAGATTTTGTTCGAGAAAAGTTTTGCTAGTTTATTCATCAATTTTTCTAAACATATTGAAACGTAAGCCCTTAAATATTTCCATTAAAAAAGTTGCATATACTATTTTCCAAAAAAAAAAAAAAAACAGCTCTTACAATTTTATTTAAAAAAATTTTCACAAGCATTTTTTCCCCTACTCGCCAAATATGGTGATATTTATTCGTTTAGTCACTCTCTTCTCCTACAGTAACCCGGCAGCGGCTGTGATTCGGTCATCGTACCCTTCCCAATGCTGCCAACTTGAGTTGAAACAGAGTATAATTAATAATTTTGATTGTATTCTACATGATTCCGATATATGAAGTGGACGCAACAATTTTTTCTTAAATTTGAACAGAAAGCAGAACAATTCTTTGTACTCATTGGAGAAAAAAAAACGTGTTTCTATATTTTATTGCAATAGTTTTAATTGTTCAAATACTACTTCATAAATCACAAAGTTTTATTTATACTTTATTTTTACGCCTTCATTTACGAAGGTTGTTTTTTAAGTAAGGTCAGTTTTTTTTTAAAAAAAAATAACAATATTTTGTTTCAAAAAACCTTTATTTTAGGATTGTACATACTTTTGCCTATTTTTCTACATAGTTGCCGAGTTTATTAATGCACTTGTCATACCTTAGAACTAAGATTGGAAAATCCTTTTCAAAGAAGTCTGCCACCTGGTAGAACAGCCAAGAGTTCAAGGCCGCTTTCACTTCTTAACGGTGTGGCATGCTGTCAAAAGGTGTTTTGTTCCTCCAAGATAACGCCGGGCCTTACATTTCTCGATCGACTCGAGACATAATCGAATATTTTGGCTGGGAAGTTTTGGACCATGCACCATACAGCCCCGACCCTGCTCCTCTAACGATTTCCACCATTTTCAGTACCTCAAACACAGTCTTGGTGGGATGCGCTTCAGTGACAACGAAGAAGTGAAAGCGGTCGTGAACTCTTGGCTGTCCTTCCAGGCGGCAGACTTCTTTGAAGAGTATTTTCAAAACTTAGTTTTAAGGTATGACAAGTGCATTAACAATTCGGCAACTATGTAGAAAAATAGACAAAAGTATGTACAATCTTAAAATAAAGGTTTTTTGAATTAAAATATTGTGGTTATTTTTTAAAAAACAAGCAAACCTTAATTAAAAAACACCCCACTTATCATCAGTTAAATTTATAATTTTATATTATGCTTAGAGAAATAGTTATTTCTCTTGGGAGTGTACTGTCCAGCTTTTGCTGTAAAAAAGGGTCTATGGACACAATAAGTTAGGCAACCACTGTTTATAGGAAAGAGAGCAAATCTTCATTTCAAATACGTAATATTGTACTACTGTCATTATTCTTAGATTTGATCATTTTGGAAAACAAATATTACCACGATTTAAATAAATTACCTTTTCAACAGATTTACTGACTGTGGGAAAAAATAATGTGGATTATATGTATTGCAAAATCTTATGTAAAACTGAAATATCATTTGTGTTGAAAACACAGACTGGTGAATAATTTAAATCTTTGAGATAAAAAAGACGTATTAGAAAAATATACAGTTAAACTGGTTTTTGTGCGGTAGATAAGGACTGCATTAAAAAAACCGCACAAAAAATATTCGTAATATTCGAGTTTCAAAAAAACTTTGTTTGTGTAGAAATATGTGCTTACATCTGTGCCCATTTTCTTAAATAAATTCTAATTAGTTTTATGAACATACTTTAAACAAAGTTTCGTATGTCTTTTGAAGTCTAACAGTAAATTGAATTACCCTGGTATTTTTTAACTGAATATAAAAACAATTTTGTATCCTTTGTGTAAGCATGTGTAAATTTTTCAGCCGAATTTTTAATCATTTTTTCCTTAAGAAATTCTTTCTTCTGGTTTTCTATACTATTATTCTGTTTTTATGTGTTGTTAATAAAAAAGTACAAACACAAAATTTATGCCTGAGAATTTTTTTTATCAAATTTTTTAAGATGACGAAAAAATTTTACAAGGTACGGAGAAGGTAATATGACTTTCTTGGTAAAGTTCTCATAAGTATATATTTTGACTTAAACGTTTAGATTTTAAATAAATTCTAGACATTTTTCTTTTAGGAAGATTTAAAATATACTTTAAAAAATTAGAGTTCATTTAGATGAAAACATGAAAATTAATTCAAAATAAGAGTTACACTGCGTTTTTTTTTTATATAAAAACGTTTTTAAGCGTTTTCAATAAAATTATTTTCAGGTTTGAAATTTCTACACAAAGCTCAAGGTACAATTAACTTTCTGATTTCTAAGATGCAAAGAAACTATAATTCTTTTTCCGTTTTCAAATTAAATATAAATCTTTTTTCTCTCGTTGTTGTTTTCTTGTCATTTATTAAGCAATAGTTCGAAGATATTATTCTGGTACGTGAAGGAGAGTTGTGTATGTGATTGATCTTTTCTGATCATTATTCTATTTCCTTTGAATTAAAAGAAAGGTTGTGCTTCCAAAGTAGTTAAACAACAGCAATGAAATAGCGATAACTTTGTATATGTGTAAGGTTCTTGCCTGGGCGCCTAAAGGTGTGGGAGGATTGGAAGGAAAACTAGCCATATTTTAAGAAACAATCTAATTTATTCACAATATTAACCACTACCCAAATGCAATCGATCAATGCTAAGAGATGAATCCAATTAATCACTATGCTGACAATTAACGAGGTACGCGAGATATGAGAAGACTTTAATAGAGTAAATACACTTACTACAGGCAATAGCTTTGACTTCTTAGCTATTTAATCTAGATTCAATCTCCAGTGACAATTCGCCACCTGAAGTAATTCAATTATCAAATATTAAGTATCTGCGATTCCCATTCAATTTGATTGATCTCTGATCCGCTAGCAGACTATCCTATCTCTTTCCTTCTAACCTAAAAGCCTAGACTATTTATAGTAGTCTTAATTTACATAATCACGTCTTTTTCAAAGAGAAGTTTTATAATAAAATAAATTTTTAAAGACCAGAAATTCCCTAAAAGGACTATTAGTGAAAGGAGCGTGGATAGAACCGTCGCATGTGTATTCTTAAATATTTAAAATCAATAAAAAAATTTATTAAAAAATTGTAAAGTGATTAAATTTTTTATAAACGCTCTTCAGTAACATTATTGAGCACTATTAAAGTACATGAGAGAGAAAATCTGCCCTTTTCCGGAATTGAATAGAAAGAATTGAAAAAATCTCAGAACTGTCACCTCTAGACTTTCAAAATAGTCACAAATGTTAAACTTTCCCTTATATTACAGAATGAGGACTCATCGTTATGAATTTCACCCGACCCCTTACCCTTAAATTTTGTGTTATGCGTTGTGAACCCTCTTATTTTAATAAATATGTATGTAGCGCATAAGCACTACAAAACTGAAAATAGGTTTGACAATAGGAAATACCGAAATTCTCTAAAATTAATAAAACAGATTTCAAAGCCCACAAATGAAACGCAGAAGGTTCATTCAAATAAACTTTATTAGGTCTACAATCTATCAACCAAAAATGTCTGTCTTCACTATAAAAAATACACTCTTCAAAACAATGTTCATTCTCACATTGAGTTTCTGTCTTTATGTGGCGAAAACATTTCAAGCACATATGATTTTTGCGTCTTGTTGCAGCTCAGGATGGCCGAGAAAGAATCTTAGACTCTCTGGATTCTTGATATTGCTAACTTGAGGTATAGTATTTGTTGCTACAATTTTTCTCACGATGCTTTCCATTTTTTTGTTGTTTAAGTTGTACTGAAATAAAGATGGATAAATTTATACCAATAAATACTTATATTTGTTTTAAAAAACTTTGTTCCTTCACAAAATTTTTTTTATATTTTCAATGAAAATTTATTCGGAATTTGAATTTCAATATAAAAAGGAAAATAAAAAGTTGTCTATCGCTAAAATTACATCAAAGCGAGTATTTTAGGAATATATGATTTTTTTAGTGAAAATATATTTATAAAATGAAATAAAATAAGTGTTTATTTATTCTAATTTTATTTTCCATAATTTCGTCTTCTATGAGGTACTTTTTAAATGGATTTAAAATTTTAGATGATAAAATAAAAAATTATTTAATATTAATATTGAATAGTACCAAAGTTTAACATCATAACCTGTACACGTAATAAGTAATATGTAATCATACACACTGATTTCAGTATTCTGCCTATATAGTATTTAAATTTTGAGTCCTTTAAAACTTTAGATGTAAGCAATTTTAAAATTAACTGATAAAATTACCCCAGCTTATACCCGATTCCACCATTGCCAATAATGAATACTGTAGTAGCTCAAAAAAGTTGCGCTGTTAATTTCTTATAACTTGAATGATGAAACTTTTCGTATACTTCAGCCGCAATTTGAATTTTTGTCTGAAGCATAATATCGTTATTACTACAAAGGGTGTTCAAATGAAAAGGTACGAAACGTCGTAAAAACCTAACCGTTAACATGTTTGCCTATGCCACTGTGGGAGAACTTAGAGAGACATCTGAGAGAGAGATATCTAAGAGTTGTATAGAGCTCCATCAAATTGACGCGGCAGTCCGTGTGAGGAATTGATGGCGTTCATATTACGAAATTCGACGATTCTGAAGTAGCAAGGCGTTATCTGATTTCTGACAGCAGAAGGAGTTAAACTGGCAGCTATTCATAACCACGGAGGATGTGTTTTTTCTCCATGGTAACGCGTGCCCACAAATTTAAGTGAGAGCAGCTTGATCATCTACCCTACAGCCTGAAGCTGTCACTCTGCGATTTCCATTTGTTTTGTCTCCTGAAAAACATCTGAAAGGGAAACGCTTCAACTCGAACGATGAACTTAACTGGACTGGGTCTCGCCAAGGCCACAGGAATTCTGGGAACAAGGAATCCTTAAGTTTGTTGATAAATGGAATCGCAGTGCTCAGGCCTATGTTGTATATTTTAATAAAGTCTTCTTTCATATCCTGTAGTGAACATTACTACGAAAGAAAACCATTTGATGTCGTCATGGACGAAAAACCCATGGTGACTGCCTTAGATGTAGGGGGCACAAGGTTTTCCTGAAATCCATTCTCCCTACGTTCCTAGACAGAATCCTCAAAAAGGATTGCGCAGAGAACTCCCTTTCGAAGCCATGGAAGACTTGGACTTGACAGGCAAAGGAAAGATTGGTTTTTTGAGTCGCGCCTGGTAAGTGAGTGAAGAAGCTGAATTGTAAGATGGTGGATTGGCATGTTTTTGTATACAGTAGAACGTCATTTATCCGAACGTTTATTATCCGGAGCGTCAACTATCCGAACCAAAGTCCAGGTACGTTTTCGAACAAGGCAATGCTCAAAAGTTGTTTCGCGTGAGGCCAAAAATGACGGGAAAACCCAAGGTGAAGGATATTTGGGGAATTTCAGTTGTGTGATTTGGTAAACATTTGCATGGAATATTAGGTCAGTTTGTTTTCAAATGAGGTTGTGTATACGTGATCTTCTGTTGAGTTTTGTTGATGTGAAAACTTGGATGGCATGCGATGCAGAACACTGTGGATTTCAAATGCTAAATGATGAAGAGATTGTGACTTCCGTGCAAGAAGAAGCCGACCCCGTCGACGATGAAACGGATGAAGACGAGGACAACAACAATGAAAGTAGCAAATGCTGACGCATTTCTGCGTTAGAGACAGCTATGGTGTGGTACGAACAACAAACAGAGTGCTGTCCTATTCAACTATTGCTGCTCAAGAGAATCAGAGACCTTGCAGCGAGAAAACGAAGTTGTACAATGGTACAGCGAAATATAAGTGATTATTTTCCACAATAAAGGTACAATTGCGACATTTTGCACCTATTTTGCTTTTCCTTCAAGTACGTTTCCCGCATGTGATGATTTTCAGCATTCGTATAGTGTCCGGTTTCATATACTGCATGACCGCTTTCGGTTTTTGGTTTTCCGAACAATCGCGTATCCGAACGGTGTCCGGTCCCAATTGATTCGGATAAACGACGTTCTACTGTATATATCTCTAGCCTGACTGTGTGCTTTCATTTCCAATACGCAACAGCCCACAACATCGTTTCGTACCTTTTCATTTGAACACATCTTGTAGTCCAATAAGAAGAAAAGGGCCATTTTCCTAAAACGTGAGGTGTAAAACCTTAGAATTGAAGAAAGGTACTAAGTTTCTTAACTAAATTAACTATGCACTATTTAATAACTATATATAAGAAGTAAACAAACTGACTCTGAGTGTGACTGGAAAATATAAAACTCAAAGCTTAGGTCTATGCAACTCATGCTTACGATACAAAAGAAGGATAGAATAGTAATGGAGTTACCGGTATGTCTTCCACTTGTAGAATTATTCGAGGAACAGAAGACTTTTCTAGTTCTTTCTTAATCGCTGAGGCAATTTTAATTTTCAATGCGTCCGTTAAAGCATATCCTTCTTTAAGTTTCACAAACAGAATTATTCTCTCATCCTCTTCAAAGATTTGGCTCACGCAAATGTAGTCGCTTAATTCTACCACGTGGTCAACTGAAAAAAATAATGATAGATAAGCCATTGAGATACTTAAAATAAAAAATTCGGAAAGAGAGGAATGAAGCTTAGGTGGAATTTGATGTATTTTACATGAATAACTACTTAAAAGAATTAAACTGTTCCATACCTTTTGTAGCTTTCAGGTTAAAATATTTTCAAATATTTGTTGTCTTGATTGCAAAAACACGCAAAGATATATTTTCAACGAACGGAATTTAAATTCGAAAGTGGATTTAATATACAGTATGAGTTCTGGGAATTCTTCAACAAATTAATGCAAAATTATTGCTTCAAACAAATTAATGAAAAAATCCTGGTTTTTTTAAAAAAATAATATAGCTTTTATTTAAATCTTATATTTACATAACTATCTATATTCTATATTGGGAAAATATTATCATTATCATCACGCAGATAATGATACGTCTCCCTATTGGTTTTCTCCTCTCTCTCTCCTAACATTAAATCTTTATAAAGGTTCCACCTCCCCGTGATATGGATATTTTTTTTAACAATTGATTATTTTTATTGCTACTATTTTCCTAGCAGAAGTTTTTTCAGTGTCTAAGCATTTTCTCTAATTATCATTCTTAAAACCAGTCTCTATCGTCCCAACCATAAAATAAGCAACGGTATCAAACTACATCGAAATATAAGTTTGCGGAGAGTCATCAAAATTTCTTCCTATACAATATTAAGGTAGTATAATTATTGCTTAGAATTAAAATTCTTAAAATTTGTATTATTTTAAGCATTACTTACTTGCAAAATATATATCTGCTGCACTTATGAGTTCTCCAAATTGTTTCATCATGTCGTCGCTAGAAATAGCAAAAACTGAAGAAAAAATCACTGAATCTATTTATTTTTAAATATTGTTGCGTTTAGAATAACTGAATTAAATATTAATGATACTATACATGCCTTTTTGTAAAGTTAAGCCTTATATCATATTTTAAAATCTTTTGTGAAATGAAAAACTTCATACTTCTCTTACCTTCTACCAATCACAATGATACCTTTCGTCTCAGGATTTACCCAGCATTCGTCATTCTGACACCAAACACCTGTTTCGAAAAACATGACTTGAATACTGTAGTAATTATTTTCAGGTTCAATAATATATTTTTTAAAACTTTTATTTTCGAAAGTCTTGGTATTTTCTTTTCATTTGGCTTAGTGCATTTCATTGGTGTTAGTTGATAATCCTAATTCCACTCGGCATTTTTCTTAAAACTTTGCTAATTTTTTATTAATTTATTAAAGTGTTTGGAAAATTAGAAAAGAAAACATGGATAACAAATTTTGTGAGTAAAAATGTTAAATGTTGAGTTGAAAGTGTTCCAAAAAAAATCAGTAAAAAACATAAATTTAACGTAAAAATTTTTTAGTTTGGTCTTAAGAGAAGTTAAAACATAATTTTATTCAATAATAAAGCTTAAAAACTCATACTGAAAGGTATTGTTTTCCAGAAGAAGAACAAAAGATAATTTCATTAATTCTAATTTTTCTTTGTTTAGAGATAAACATGAAGTTATATCTTTCCATTTTTTGATGTGTACCAAATGATATATTTATAGTATATATATATATATAATTCCTAGTTTTATTATTATTATTCAACCATATGGCTACTTTAAAACTTCTTCCTTTGTTAAATATATTTATTGGGCCTTGCCTCGATGAAAATGCAGTCGGAAGAATAAAAGTTGCATATTCTTTTGATTTAAACAGAATTGTATCAAAAAGACATTTGATGAAATTGTTTAATTTAAAGTGCTTCAAAACAAATTCTGAGATCATTATTAAAAAGATAACAACTTCTCTCTTCTGTGTATCTTCTATAACGAAAAAACACAGTATTTAAAATTGTTTTTAGATGTTCTCAATTTTAAATTTAAAAAATTAAATAAATTATTCCTTATCATTTGTCTAAAGATTCTCGGTGTATTTTAGTTACATTATGTTTTAGTTACTTTAGCTTCATGCTTATTTTTCTTAAACTAAAAATTAATAATGTTATTTGCTTTAAAAAAAAAACAGAAACCTAAAACTACTTGTAATTTGAATTTCCGTTCTTATGATAAAGAATGTATATATAACCATAACTTTTCAACCGTTTTGGGCATAACCTTAACTGAAAACAATTTTATTAAAAGCGAAAAAAGTGGATTAAGCCAATATGTAAAAAATACCCTTTTAGTAAAGTGTCTTGTTGTTTCTAATGCGACTTGATCGAGAGTGTCAGATCAAGGCCCACGAAGTTCATCATAGCAAAGGGTTAGTTTTTACTCCTGTTATTATCTGCAGCTTTGAGCATTATGTAAGTAACACCATGATTTGACTCTGTTTTATCCGAATTCTGAAGAACACCGCTGGGGGGGATTAGAGGCCTCACACCAACCTCACGAGAAGATTTGCGGCACCCCATACGATACACAGACATACATATTATACATTTACAAACATCAATATATTCGAACCCAGGCGCTACAGCCAAGCAGTCAGCGTCACTGACCACTATACTGAACAGGTAACAAGTGCTTAAGATAGAACTTATTACTATAAACTAGATTTTTAAAAAATGTTATAAACAATATAAATTTAGTGTATTACTTCATATATTCAAAACATTTTCTTGATACTTACCTTGGTACTTACTCAAATACGTATCATGTAAGCGTTTTTTATCTTTATCACCCCAGATAAAAACTGGTAGTGAAGGAACTGGATTTGCAATCACAACTTCTCCTCTCTGACCAACGACGGATTTACCTAATTATGAGGACCAATCAACAAACATTTGAAAATTACATAACGGCTATAGATAATAATCTAAAATGGTATTTCGACAGCTGTAAAAATTAATCATCAATAACATACTTGAAACTGAGATGTATATCAATTCCTCATAGTCATGAACATAAATATTATCCTTGAAAGAAGTTATTGCTTCAAGTAGATTTAAGTACGTACACACAACTTTTTTCTTTCGAAAAGTTAGCTTGGATAGATTTAAAATAAAAATTCAATAAATTATTCATTTCTGTACATATGTACTTCGGTAATCATGTTTTATTGTTAAATTTTTAATTTGATTATTTTTCGTGGAAAAGTTTATATTCTCGAATGCATTAGAAAAAATATAGTTCAATAAATTTCTTTGTCTTTAATTAATTGTTTTTGAACAAAAAAGAGAAGAACATTAGTAAGAAAGAGCTGGAGTATTTCAGAAAATATAAAAATATTGATAAATTATTTGATCTTAAGAAACCTTAAAAATCGGAACTTAGATTTTATAAATAAAAAGAGAAAATATTGGAAATTTTAATCTAATTTTCTACTTGAGTAAAAAATTAACACTAACCGTTTCGAAAACCTAATCAGGCATATTCTTCGTATATTTTTTGACACGTGAACTACTGTTAACCAACCACAGTGTAAAGCTATAATAAGTATTTTTAGAAAAAAATGTGCACGTACCATTTTCGTCAAAGCATTGAACGTCGCAAGCCAAAGTTGGTACTTGACACTCTCCCATGTAAGATGGTAAATTATAATCGAAGCCAGTAAAATCACCAAACATTTCTGTAGCTCCTATATGGATACAAATTAAATTTAAAAGCATATTGATAAAATACAGAATATATCTGACCTAGTTCTTAGAGGCAGAATGGTACTGTGATCGCTTAGCCAGGCACAAATCTCGTAAAGTGGATACCTTCTGTGATTACATATCAAACGTGTGCAAATAAAATCTGTTAAACTGAATGCTTGCTAAAACGTACTGCTTGTTGTTACTAATTTTATTGAATTAACAGCGGTAAATAGTTGCAGCTTAAAATAGTTCAGTTGTAGCCAACACCAGCATTTGGCGATTTACTAACTTCGTCTGATTGATCGAACTGTACGCAGAAATGTATAGAAAAACATCTGCGATTTATTAAATCCTAATTCTAATAAACACACATTTTCTTTTCTGGGGTTTACGACAAGCTGCATAATTTATAAAAACACTTTCCGAGCTAATTTTGTAAATACATAATTTTTTAATGTTTAAGTACATATATAGATTTTATAAATCGGAAATTCTTTTCTTAAAATTATAATCTAGACATTCCTTTCTATCTTTTGATTTATTAATACTCTAAGAGAAATTTTGAAACCTACATTGTAAATAAAGATTCTGAACTCTCTATCATATCATATAAATTAAAGTTGTTGAAATTGAGAGTAAGTCATCCAGTAAATTCATGTCATTAATATCTACTGAGAAAAAAAATTGCCTGTTCTTAATTCTTGTAATTAAATCTTTAAGAAACGTTATTCTCTTTCACAAAAAGTTTATTTTTTTTATTTCCACTATTAAGCTAATATGATTTTTTATATAAAAAAGTAATTTGATTAAATATTGTTATGCTTATCGAGGTTCGGGGATTTTATGCAAATCAGTCACAAAGTACAAGACAGTTCTTTAAGAGCGATGAGAATTTATTGTCGAAAATCTAATCCTTAAAATACAGGATTCAACAGCAATATTCGTAGAATAAACTTCAGAATGTTTTCACACCTTCAACAGCACTGAGACACAATTAGCAGTGTCTAAAATACACGTATGTAAAGATTATTCTCAAGCATAGCCCATCTAATCGGTAATTCACAATCAAGGCAAGTTCACTAATCCTAGTCAAAACAATACTCACTACTCGCTGGTTGAAACAAGACTGACTCGTTTCTGTGACAATCGCTCTATTAATAGACCCGGCGGAAACATCGAGAGAAATCCGCTTGCTTCACAGATCATGAAATTAGTGGATTTCTCCAAAAATTTCTAGAAGAATCAAGAGGGTCCCGAACTCGCCAAAAAAGTCACGAATGTTGCCAACTTGGTTGCCAAAAGTGAATACCAACTTGGCTCTATCGCCAAGATTTCGCCAAGTTCCCATTGAATCGATCGCCATTATAACGTAAGGGACAGCTTTGTTTGTAAATATTACAACTTTAACAAAATAAATATAGCATAGGGTAAAATAAATGCATTGCACGTCCAAATACAAATTATTTACATTATTTTATGCATTATTCGTAACAATATTTTGGATAAAGGGAATTAGTATTAGCTAAGAATATTTTGTGATTTTTTTTCTTACCGTATTGGCTTCCTAGGAAGACATCTTTTGTTCTGAGATTTTCATAAATAAACTCGTAGTTTCTTTTCTTTGCTGGGCTAGCACCCATAGTAAGAAGTTTCAAGTGATCGAATTTTAACCCAGGATCTGAAAGAGAATGCATTCATTAGGGCATTACTTATACGCAAAAGAAACACACCGGATAATGAAATACAATTAAGCGGATGGGGAAATGTTAATAATCTTTGCAAGGTATGTTAATAATCTTTGCGTAAGTGACAATTAAACTGTTTAATAATCATTATGAATTTTTAAGCTTTTTATAAAATTAAAATTTGTTAACATATTATTTATATTTGGTGTTAATCAATGAGTCCTTAAAGTTCTTCAAGGTTGGAAAAAAGGGTGTTATGATTTTTGGCGAAGGACATGGAATCACCTTAGAAGTAGTAGAATTTGGGGAGGGGGGGAGGTATCTTTCTCTACAGTGTTCAGAAATAGAAAAACATTGGATACAATCAATCTCAACGGAGGAAACGTGGCGAAATTTGATCATGGCAAATTGGGTTCATTGACTTTAAGGGACAACTAACAATTTTTAATCGGTACCAAATTTGTCAAGGAATGTCTGAAGTGTATATTTTAGACAGAATTCTGAGGCGAGAACCTGATGGAATGGTAATATTTAGCCATGTACCCCGAATACATCCGAAATTAACTAATATTCAAAAGACAAATCCCTAAATATGGGCAAAAGAGCATCGTCATTTGAGTATTGAATAAGGAAACTAAATAGAACTGTAAGTATGATCTAGCCGGATTTTGCTTATATTCCAATAACCTTCGCTCTAGAATCATGAAGACTAGTGTAAGTTTTAAATGCGTCCAAAGGTCTGAAAAAAATTAGAAAGAAGTATAATTTAGGTTAGATTTCTACTGTGTGCTGGAACTCGATCTTTAATTAACATTTCTAATAGTTATAAAATTATGAACAATTGGACATTGTTAAATAACATTAGGCAACCTATATTTTCTATTTTTAAAGTAGGACAAGTAAACTATACATCTACAGTTTGAAGATACTAATTATGTTGTTCATCGAGCTAAAACTGATTTGATAAACTCGAAATTGATATTCCATATCTTAAAAATTCCAAATTTCATAAATTTTAATGTTATTAGGAAAACTAGTGAAATGTTTGAACGTCGTGCAAAAAAAAAACAAAAAAAAAAATGTGAACATTTACAGTATCTGTCTTCATTAAAGATTATGACGTGGAGTAAGCGTAATGAAGATAGGACTATGTCATATTGAAATCATAAAGAACACTAAAACTCTGGTCCAACTATGGGGGATGAAACACATCGTATTAATAATTAAAAAGAGCATTCTTAATTTTTTATTCCGTGTGTTTATTTGCCTTTCTGTTTATTACACATTAAGGTGCATACAATTTTAAATAAGAAATGAAATTAGTTGAGAATAGGTAAACTGGCAGAAAATATTTTGTTGTTTTAGTTACTAGAATTGAGCTCAAATGGTAATTAATAAAGATAATTTATTATTCTAAAGGTTAAAAATTTATTCCAAAACAGAATATATGTTGTTAAAATAAGATTAAAGCAATTGTTTCCAAACTATCGTGGTTGTTATGGTATAGCTTAAAAAACAAAAACCGATTTGGGAACAAACAAAGCAGACTTTTTAGGTTTACAACCAAATATAAATGACATAGTTTAAAATGTAATGTAATATTTATAATCAAATAAAGGCTTTTCATTTCGAAATTATCAAAGTACCTTTTCGGGCAAGCAATATTCACACTAAAGCTCTAGATTGACTATAAAAACGGTTAAAAACATCGTTATCTTGCTAACTTGTTATATATTTCTGTTAAAAGGAATAATATAAAAATGGATTATCATAAATTTTTCAATTGCAGCTTTCCAATTTCTCTCTTTTTGATTTATTTTAGTTTAAAACATTTTATGCAGTTAATACCATTACGGTAGTTTGTTTCCTGATATTATCGTTTTTAATCTCCAGTATACATTTTCCTCCACTTTTTAATAAGTGGGAAAAGTTTAATTTCGTTTTCTTTGTGACAGCCCTTTTAGTTATTACATTTTGCTATTATTTTAATATATATGTGATATTTTCTAATTCATTTTGATTTACTTCAACTATTTGATTTGTATAAAGTGAAAATTTTAAGCTTAACACGTATTCAATTTGTGTGCTTGTTATTTTTCTTGTACTATTATGTATAATATAGGAGTCAGAAAAGAAAATTGAGACAAAAAGTTAATTGTGGTAAGAGGTTTGCTGATAATTGAAAAAGATCTTCAAGAAACTTTTAAAATTTTGTAAAACTACTAAGCTTAGAGTATACTTACCACATAATACATTTTCTATTTGTAAACCATCAAAATAAGTTGTTGCAATAAATGCATAAGTAATTTTATACTTTGATAAAATTTTCCAGATATTGAAGTCTTCCTTTCTATAAACCGGACTGCCCATGTATAAAAACTGGGTGATTCCCAAGGATAGAGTTGGTAATTCATAGTCCCAAACACTCCATCCAGGCTGAAATATAACATTCGATTTAATTTACTTTTAAGTAAAGTTCATACAGATTGAAGACTTCAATTTGAATTAGTTAATTGAATTAAAGAAAAATCTCTTTAAATGAATACATTTAATTCATAGGAAAAGCACTAGAAAGATGCACAAAACTTCACTGAATAATTAGTTTTTAGTGTCTGTTTCTTTATGCTTACCGGACAGTCATTGTACACAATGTCTCCACTTTTTAAATCAAGATGAAAAACATAATCTCTTAGAAGAGAAAGGTAAGTCTGCAATAAAAATATTATTTATCAGCAAATTTCGTTTCATTTTCTTAAGTTGAAATTAATGATAATCTTACACATACATTGTTACATATACTTTATATAACATTGTGTGTTCAAATAAATATATTCCAGTATTTATTTCTCACTCTGTGTTTAACCGCAAGAAAATTTCACATTTTTAAATTTTATTATTAAATACAGAAATGAAATAAAACATGTAGGCTTTTTGTTGAATTTTTAATTTTTTCCAGGTGTAAAAGCATTTAGTTTTAATATTAGTTTACTATCCCGAGTTATCTAGGGCAAATGGAAAGAAGTTAAATATTAGTCTTTGTATGATAGTTTTTGAAACAAGAGACAGCACTAAGTGATACCGGACATTCTGTACACTGGTATCTGGTCTCTTTTCTTACTGGCTTACCTGTGGAATCTCTTTTATGGGAGCACAAAGAGTATTGTGCCTCAATAAGGCTGCAATTGTCTTCAATAAGGCTTTATATAGAAAAATCATTTCCACTGTTTTCAATGTCCACCTGATCACTATCTGAAAAATTATCGCTTTCGCTATCTTACATCATCGCCATTACTTAATTTTTTTTTTCAACACAACTATTTTTCTTCATACATTAATAATCCACAAGCTGAAGTAAACTATACAATATTGAAAACCCGTGACCACAGTCCGGCCAAAAGAACCGAGAAACCAATAAAACTTGGCAAACTTCCAATTAAAGCTGAATATTTTCTTTCATTTCCTCCAGGCCGATTTAAACATTGATAAAATAAATCGCACTGACAAATTCTGCTTCGCCCGAGTTTTCTCGGGGGGAAATTAACTGCAATATAAACGAACCCGAGATAACTCGGGATAATCAGGCAAGTGGTTAAAGATTTTAGGTTCAATTGACTCTATTCATCTTTTTTTTTACATATTTCGTATTAGTGAAGTTAGCAAAGACACATTTTATAAAAAAATTTCAAAAATGCTAGTATATAAGGGATGCGAATCGTTCATATTAAAAATACGTGCCAAGTTTTACTAATGACAAATTTATTGGTGATAAAGAGTGAAAGGAAGCAGTTTTCCGTGCTTTATCAAATCAATCAATGAAAGAGTCAAACATGTATCGACTCGTAAAGTAGTTTAGGACTTAGGTGTATATTTACATTTTCAACATTTATTGCAACAATAATTAATAAAAGTAGGCAGGGGTAAATGCTTTATAAACAATAATATAAATATCATTAGTGTATTTCTATTAACATTTTCCCTCATTCAAAAATTAATTGTTTAAAATAAAAATTGGTTTAAAACATTCGCGGATTATATTATTTTTCTTTTGATTAACAGTGTGGGGGAAGAATGTTGCGTAATTACTTTTGATACGAATACGTATTATAAATATTGTAATGCAATAATTCTTACTTTTAATTTCAAGATATTCATATTAATCTTTTGATCATGGTGCTTATGGTAATAATAACAAATTCGAAAAAAAATTGTAAAACATAAAAGTATTGTTTTTGGGAACGATTTTCATAAATAATATTTAATCTATACAAATAAATAAAATTGAAGTGTCTGTTTGTAATTTCAAATTAGCAGCTTTTTACTTAATGCACTAAAAGTATATACGGTACTCATAACAAAAAACCAATTTTTAAAATTTTTGTCTGTCTGTCTGTCTGTTTGTTCCGGCTAATCTCGGAAACGGCTGGTGCGATTTTAAAAATTCTTTCACTAATGGAAAGCTACATTAACGGGGAGTAACATAGGCTATATTTTATTCCCGTATTCTTACGGGAACGGAAACTATACGGGTGAATGTGAAACTGAATGCCAAGATGAACGCCAAATTGAACGCCAAGCTGAGCTAATGAAGTCGTTGTTTTGGTTACTGGCAACCGATGCTCTTCATGTGACATAATAGTGTTACGCGCACATGATAATACGCTGACACGTGCCATAATTTTTTTTATGATAGTTATCTCACTGTTCAGTTAAGTAGAGCATCGGCTGTTTCGGATGCACTTTTAAAAATAATAAATCAAGGCTTCATAAGCAAAAAGCAATGCAAGAAACAAAAAATTGATAAGTTTAACGGTTAGTTTTAATCGTTTCTTTTTTTTTTATTTACATTTTTAGTCACATTTAAACAATAGTTATTATAATACCAATCTATATCTATACAAATAAATAAAATTGAAGTGTCTGTTTGTAATTTCAAATTAGCAGCAATTGTTTGCGGGGGCGGGGGTTTAAGGGGCGTTAGAAATTCCGATTTTTAAGTTATTAGACGTACAGTCTTGAAACTTAGTAAGTAGATTCCTCTCATAGGGTAGAGATACGCTACAAAATGGGTTTCGTGAAAATTGCCCTCAAGTGGCGTTGCGGGACTTAAAGGGCGTTATAGAGAATTATTTCCATTTTTAAACTATTAGACGCACAGTCTTTATATTTGATAAGTAGATTTCTTTTATAGAGTAGAGATCAGCTATAAGAAGGTTTTGTGAAAACAGACCTCTAAATTGCGTTGCGGGGGATTTAGTGGCGTACTAGATAAATATTTTCGTTTTTAAACTACTTCACCTCCCTGCTTGAAAATTGGTAGGAATGTTTCTTTCAAGGAGTAAATATCCGCTACAAAACAGGTTTGGGAAAAATTGACCCCCAAGGAGTGTTGCGGGGTGTTAAGGGCAGATATAAATAGTTATTTCTATTTTTAAACTATTAGACGCACAGTTTGAAATTTGGTAAGCAGATTCCTCTCATAGGATAGAGATACACTACAAAATGTGTTTTGTGAAAATCGACCCCTAGGCCGCGTTGCGGGGGTTCAAGGGGCGTTATTGATAATTTTTTTTTTTTTGCATTTTTAATTTATTGGACGCACAGTCTTCAAATTTTGCTAAGCAGATTCCTTTCATAGTGTGCAATTCCCCTACAAAATATGTTTTGTGAAAACAGACCCAGAAGTGGCGTTGCGGGGGCTCAAGTGGCGTTATAGATAATTATCACTATTTTTAAACTATTAGACGTACAGTCTTGAAATTTGATAAGCAGATTCCTTTCGTAAAGTAGAGAACCGCTACAAAATGGGTTTCGTGAATATGAACTACCAAGTTTAATTTCGGGAGATTAAGAAGCGTAATTGATAAATATTTCCATTTTAAACTATTTGATCATCCTGCTTGAAAATTGGTAGGCATGTTCCTTTCATGGAATAGAGTTCCTCTAACAAAGAGGAAAACGAAAATTGACTCCCAAGGAGGTTGCGAGGGGTCAAGAGGAGTTACAGAAAAAAATTCCTGTTATTAATTGTTAGACCCATATACTTGAAATTTGTTAAGCATGTTTCTTTTGTTGAATAAGGATCCACTAAGAATGTATTTTAAGCAAATCAAGTTCTGGGGGGTGCAGGGGGTTACTGGGACGTATTGACGGGAAAAAAATTAATTTTTTTCGAGCTACAAGGACTATAATTATGAAATTTGGGTTGCATTTTTCTTTTGTTGAGTTGAAATCCGCTAAGAGCGGTTATTTTGGAAAACGGCTCTCAACGGGATTACGGGGATATTGATAGTAAAACTTTTGTTTTTTTCCCTGTTAGATTTAGACTTGAAATTTGGCTTGCATGTTCAATTTACGGAGTAGAGATCCACCGAAAATTGGTTTTGCGGGAATCCACTTGGTTTTTGGGTTACGAAAGAGCAAACATCATTCTATGCTTCAATTTTAGAGATTTTTAGAAAACACAAATTAGATGAGTTCTGCCCCCCTTTTTTTTATCAACAGGCGACAGTTACAGGTATAAGTATATTTTTCAATACAATCGAATTCTTAATGCAGGACTTAGATATCAATAATTTATACATATATATAAGCAGTAAAAATTTATAAAACATCATGAAATTCCCAGCGAAGCGGGCGGGTAACAGCTAGTTTATCCTATATAATTATTACATTCTTCCCTTTAAATTTTACAGTTTTTTCTCTTTTTTTCAAATTCTGGTGTCAAACACGTTTGTGGATGTTGCCATATCTATAGTTTGTATACCAGGGTCGGCAAACTTTTTACTTTGTGCCAAACCCATCTTACCAATATGATTCAGTGTGCCACACATTAGGACATTTTTGAAACAATTCGATTCCCGCGATAATGCATGCAGAGTTTGAGAATAGAAGTCAATAATATAGATTTATAGTATTACCATTAAGAAATTTTGCATCATTTAAAGATATTTCTTAACATAAAAATAAACAGCATAAAATATAACATTCCTTTTAAAATACGTAGAAAACATTAAAATTGTACGTATGTATTTTGAAGCATATTTATTAAAATAAGAAATAGACAACATAAAATATAAGTATTTCTCTCCATTATGTTTTAATAAATAGATAAATAAAAATTTCAAAGCGAACTTAGTTCTTGCATTGCTCTACTTTCATGTAGCAAAATCAGGGTATAATTTGTGACTTCTAATTTAACACGATTCTAAGCATTCTGTATTTGAATAATTTCTTTGCGTACCCAAAATATTTTTCATATGAGGAAAGATTTTTATCTTAGATATGCAGAACTAAAAGCGGAGAGCAGAGTATAGGCAATTTTCTCCTTCAAACAACTAAATCTCTCCAGCAATGACATTTAATAATTTACAAAATAGCTGCGTATATTTATGATTAGAGTTAATTTTTTTGTAATTCCGTATACAGAGAACACGCGTCATTTATCCGAATCAATTGGGACCGGACACCGTTCGGATAACCGAAAACCGAATGCGATCCATGGTGTATATGAAACCAGACACCATACTAATATTGAAAATCATCACATACGAGAAACGCGCTTGAAGAAAAAGCAAAATAGGTGCAAAATGTCGCACAACCTTTATTGTGCAAAAATAATCATTTATTTTTTGCTGTACCATTGTAAACCTTCGTTTTTTCGCTGCAAGGTCTCTGATTCCCTTGAGCAGCAATAGTTGAGTAGGACAGCACTCTGATTGTTGTTCGTACCACTCCATAGCTGTCTTAAACGCAGAAAACGCATCACCATTTGATGGACCCTTGCTACTTTCCTGTTGTTGTTGTCCTCGTCTTCATCCGTTTCATCGTCGACAGGGTCGGATTTTTCTTACACGGAAGTCACAATCTCGTCATCATTTAGCATTTGAAATCCAATCTTCTGCATCGCATGCCATCCAGGTTTCTACATCAACAAGACTCAACAAAAGAGCAAGTATACACCCCTTTACTTGGAAACAAATTGACCTAATATTCCGAGTAGATGTTTACCAAATCACACAACTAGAATTCCCGAATATCCCTCATCAGTGATTTTCCCGTCACTTTTGGCCTCACGCGAAACAACTGTTTAGTGTTGCACTGTTCGAAAACATATCCGGACTTAGGTTCGGATATTTGACGCTCCGGATCATAAATGTTCGGATAAACGACGTATTACTGTACGTCCATAATTATGAGGATGTTTGTCAAATAAGGTAGAATGCAAATTTATCAATTTCCATCCACTAAAAAATTGACAAATTTGCAAAGTAGTGCAGAGGGCCACTGAGAATTGTACCGCATGCCACATGTGGTAAGCGTGCCATAGGTTGCCGACCCCTGTTGTATACTGTGAATTTGTTATTTCAATATCAGACCTACTAGAAATTTAACTTCACTATTTTGGTGGAGTGTGGACATTACGATATCCAGCTGCAGACCCTTGAGAACAATCCCAACGGTTGACGATGCCCCAGTATATGACAGATGTGCAAAAGATATAAAAATATATATCTTATAGATACAATAGAACGCATGTAAATTTGGCGTTAACTATTTATAAATAAAAAATAATTTTTTATTAAAACTGCTCCGTTTCGCTATCCAGGAATTCAGTAAACTTGGGGTCACGACGTTACAACAGTATTCATTTTTCTTCTTTGGTTCCTCGTACCATTTTTCGCTCTAACGTTTTCAAAAATTTAGGTAAGTTTTTGAATTTATGTTTACTTTTTTTTCATTAATTTCTTTTTTAGCTATTATATCCATTTACAAAATATTCTTTCAAATTTGTCTTATTTTTCTAGTAACATAATGTTAGAATACAAGTGCAAATTTTAGGCCTAAGGGATTTTCAATTTTTATTTACATTCTTCATTATTTTCTTGCACTATTATGTGCAAATTTCCTTCTTAAATTGGAAGGTTAGGATCCAATAAAGCAACGATCCTACTTCACTGTCCCAAGTCTGTGACAGTTAAGAAAAACATAACAGTTTTCCATTTGGGTTCATTGACTTTTTCTTGTTATAATAAGCTTCATGTTTCTCCAGAGTAACGGAAAACATTCGGCCTCCCTGCAGTCAGGCTTTGGCGCCCCCCTGTAATGCAGGGTTGCAGGGGTGTACGTTACGCTACTGTGTTTTTCTGTTTCAGAATGTAATATCCTTGGGAGTTTTGGAATATTTTATTTATGCCATCACAGAGTGGCGTAACGTAAAATATTTGGGTCCCCCGCGACTTGTTCCCCAAGTCGTACTTGGCGTCAGTCAGCTAGCTCCCTATAACCCTTCCCCCCGCGATGCAGGGTGTATGTTACGCTACTGTGCCCTCACCATACCTTGTATGACACATAAACTCCCACACATGTACATGCACATGAATACACAAACTCACACAACGTATATAAATACATTATTGTAGATTATTATTAAAGATAATAGTCTAGAGATCAGGGTCGGCAACCTATGGCACAAGTGCCTCATGTGGCACGTGGTATGATTCTCAGTGGCACTCTACCCTCCTCTACAAATTTGTCAATATTTGAGTGGATGGATGTTGATAAATTTGGTAATGGGCCTTATTTGACAAACATCTTCAGAATTATGGACATTTACGGAATTACGAAAAAAATCTAAAAGATAACTATAAAGACAAATTTACAGCTATTTTGTAAATTATTGAACCTCATTTCTGGAGAGATTTAATTGTTTGTAGAGAGAAAATTGCATGTGCACTCAGCATTCCGCTTTTGGTTCTAGATATCTAAGTAAAAAAATCTCTCTTTATATGAAAAATATTTCCGAGTCCACAAAGAAATTGTTTAACAACTGAACGCTCAGAATCGTGTCAAATTAAAAGCCGCAAATTATTCCCCTGATTTTGTGATATGAAAATAGAGCGGTGCAAGCATTGGGTTTGAATTAAAGATTTTATTTATCTTTTTATTTAACTATGATGAAGAGAAATACTTATATTTTATGTTATCTATTTCTTATATTAATAAAATTTTTTTAAAAATACTAAATATTTGTACCATTTGAATTTATTTTATTTTTAATGACGAAATAACTATATTTTGTGTTAAGAAATATCTTTAAATGGTACTCACAAAACTAATATATTGAAAAACTGTAAATCTATAATATTGACCTTTATTCTCTAACTCTGCATGCATTATTGCGATAATCGAAATGTTTCAAACATAATCCTCAGTGTACGTTTATCCATTGGGCGCTTGGGGCGGGCACCCAGGGGCCCATATAAGCTGGACTTAAGTAGATTTTCTGGTTATAAATTTCGATCCTCCAGTGCCAAGAAGCCTGTAAATCTTATACGCACACGGCCCGAAATGACGAAATGAGCTTAAATCAGCACTGATAATCCTACTTTGTGGCACGCTGCATCATATTGGTAGATTGGTTTGGCACGCCATATTTAAAAGGCTGCTGATACCTGTTATAGATTACTTATTTTATAAAGTTTTGAAATCTTTTTACAACCAAATTATAGTTTTTAATTAGAAATTTCAACATGGAACATCACCTGTTCGCAATGGTAAGTTGAAACTCTGCATAACTTGCTGCGAATCCGGCTCAGCTCCACTTCCTTCTATATCTTGTGCTTCCCTTGTTATTTTTGATTGTTGTTCTTCACCAAGGCTGTTTAGGTAGTCTTAAAGAAAAAAATATATTTAAAGAAATCAGTTTTAAATAAAAAAAATATTTTCCATAAGCTTTTTTTTTTCAATAGCGATATATAAAATTTGCACTGATTTTTCATTTCTTTATAGTATTTTAAAGTTAACAGTCAAGACCCATTTAGTTTAGGCTAGTCACTTTTTTATGAACATAAGAAGTTTTACTTCCAAATGTGTCAACAGTAACACTAAAGAACTTTTATCTAATATTTAAATGAAGTACGTTTAGTATATATATATATATATATAAACAATGGTTTTCAAACGGGCAATCTTGCTCTTCGTAAGGCGTACGGAACTTTTTGTATCCAAAATTTATTTTCCTATTATCTGCTCAAAACCATTATTCCTACCATTCTTAAGTGGCCGCGGTAGCCTAGTGGTTATGGTCACGAAATTGCGCGTTAAATTTGTCGAGGCTCAATGTCCTCCCTGTGGTGTAATAATTGAGAAAGGGTAGTGCCAGTGCTCAGGTGTCGTTCTCATCACTTGACCGAGGCTCAAAATTACCAGGTCTGTTGCTAATAGTTCTCGTGTTGTTTTATAGAAAGACGTAAGTAAAACATTCACTCAAGGACATTTATAACCATGTTTTTATTAACTCGCTTTCTTGTCTGTCCGGGTGGAATTTTGTAGTTGATTTTAAACTAGCTTCCTGATGATCTAGAGCAGGGGTGGGCAGATTTTCCCAGGGTGAGGGCTACTTTGAATTTTTTTCAAGGAGTTGCGGTCCACCCAGTGTCAGTGGCACACACAAGGGTGGGAGAGGGGTCCACTGGTCCGGACCCTCCCTCATAAACCTTCATTTTTTCCAGATTCATTATAGTCCCATGTATATAGTATGTAAAATGTAATTAAGTATTTGATATTAGTAATTTTTTTTATTTGTTAATGTTAATTATTTATTCAGTAATTTATTTTTTGCTGTTTTTTGTTCCCGACAATCAAAAAAATATGTTTGGCTGCGTATTGGGGTATGATACGAGAATGGTAGACCTTCAACTCTCAACCCCCTTCCTTTAAAAATTCTTCTGTACGCTACTGCCCAATGTCATAGGTGTGGTGAGGCAAGGAAAAGAGAGAGGTTATTATTATAACTTAATAATAAGTACGAAATATGTACTTATATACCTATACAGAACTAAAATAAAAAACAACACTTTTAAAACCGCTTTCGTTTAAAGCAAAATGCAAGATACAAACTTAATAATAACAGCCCCAAATATTATTTTTTCAAATGATACATTTATTATGAAACAATTAAAAATACATAAAAAAGCTAAAACATTTTTATCTAAAGTAAGTTTTTGTTGTTACAGTTGGTAGAAGGCTTTGTCTGCGTAATATCAGCCAATCTTGAATTTTCCGTATATAATTACTAACTGGTAAAATTTTTCAGCGGTCACCCTAAAATGTCTTGGCGGTCCACCGGTTGATCGCGATCGAAGTAATGCCCACCCCGGATCTAGAGACTTGAAATTTGGACAATAGCTCAGAAATGGATGACAATGCATGAAAATGGGAAAAAAGAAGTTCTAGTCTTGATCCTGGGCCTCCGAAGAGGTGGGCCCCGATTTCGACAAAGAGCCCCGTAACACCGGAACTTAAGCGAATTTACACAAGCAAAGATCACCTGTCGATAGCACGAGTCGAGTTGTGTCTACGTAAACAATTTTGTGGCTCTGGGGTCAATGAGGGGCCCGTAGGTTACCATGTGTTTTTATTAACTCTCTTTCTTGTATGTCTGTCCGGGTGGAATTTTTTAAGTGATTTTAAACTAATTTCTCGATGATCTAGAGACTTGAATTTGGATAATAGCTCAGAAGCTGATGACAATGCATGAAAACGTAATAAAAAAAGTTCTAGTCTCGAACCCGGACCCCCGAAGAGGATTGTATGTCTGTCCGGTTGGAATTTTGTAATTGATTTTAAACTAACTTCCCGATGTGCTAGAGACTTGAAAGTTGGACTATAGCTCAGAAGTGGATGACAATGCATGAAAGTGGTTATAAAATGTGGTACATAGAAATTTTTTTTATTAAGAAAATTATTTAGAGTTTACATAGAAAATAGTTAAGTTCTCCTTTCAAGAACTATGCATAATGTAAATGCTTGGCAAGCATTTTTGTATGTGGCATAATTAATCGACTACAGCTAACGCGTGTGTTCCCATATTAGAATAAATTAAATATAAGTTCGAAGATATTAAATCGATATAAAACTTTTGAATGTATTTCATACACGAAGACTTTTCCCCTGCCAAATGCATCAGAAATAATTTAAAATTTTAAATAATATTTAGAAATGAGAAACTTAAAAGACAACACATTACATGAAATATTTTGAAAAAGAAAGGCCATTCTCTCTAACAAAATTTGGCATAGTCTTACATTTTAAAGAGTTTTTGCATATATTTAGAGAGAAGATTTTTAAAAAAAATGTTTAATAAGATGTCGTTTGGGGCATGAACTTTTTTCTTTCTATTTTCTTTCCATGCTGCATCTAATCTGCGGTCAAACCTCTTCTAAATTAGATTTTATTCGTTTTTTGTCATGGAGTACACAAAAATATATATAGTAAAAATCGCTTAACACGAAACATTTTTTTGTGTTAAAAAAATTTAGTGTTAAAGAATATTGCAAATATATATATCAACAAAATTAAGTTCATTAGAGTTTATTTTAATTATTTAGATATGCATATATGCATGCATTTAATAAAAATCAAAGAAACAAAAACAATCACAAGATTTTAAAGAAATTTAATATAACATTTTTCAAGTTTTTTTTGAAAAACGAAACATTTATTGAGTTTTATGAAAATAATCAGATATTTTTTTTTTTTTTTTGCATTATCTTTTATATCATCAAATTGTTCGATATCGTCCATTTTGTTATTCATTTCACAATTGGAATGTGCGTCTAAATAACTGCGCATACTTTTCATGTCGTTCCTGATTTCGGATGACGTGGGAACAGGAGCTGCATTATTCATTTCACTTTCGTGGTTTGAATCTACATCAATTACATCAATGATATTTTGTTGAGCTTTGAGAAAATTACAAAATGCCTTTGTCTGCCTTAATCGGTTCTGTACACACACATTATTATCATCTACCGCGCAACCATCATTCTTCCGATGATACGGTAGGACAGATTAATCCGGCTGATGTTTTCCGTATTTTGTTCAATCTAACAAGGAAAATCTTTTCATGTTAATCGATTTTCGTTTCATGTTAGGAGAAAAAAACTGAATGAAAATACATAGAGTAGTCTGTCGGAACCGTTGTATTATTTCGTGTTAATCGAACTTTCGTTATAAGCGTTTTCGCGTTAAACGTACTGTAGTATAAATTTTTATTGTATATATTTTATAATTTTTATTGTAAGTGTTTTGCAATTTACAAACCATGCAACATCATAAATAAAAAAAAATGTTCTGAAATTTTTAGTTAAAATGTAGGGAAAAAAAGTTTTTCTTAAGGCTAAAGAAAATGTTTTATTTTGTGATTTGTAAAAAAAAAGCATGTAATTCCTAATGTTAACGACCAAACCAACCATTCCTCATTTTTCTTCAAAGCATTTCTGTCCACAAATATGCATCGCACAGCTGTCCAAATTTCACTGACCTTATAGCAAGTGTTTGTTTTAGTGACAGCGCCATAGGAATTGCGATTATACTTCTTGACCTTTAACTTCAAAACAGATTATTTAGTTATCGTATCTTTTGCTCTAGGAGAAAAGAGATATCCGTGACCATCAGGTTGAGTTGACCTTCGAAAAGTTGGTTTGTAAAAATACTAATAAAAGTTTTTCAAAGTGTTTTGCTGAACGATAGAAGAATTAGGATATTTTTTGAAACGTTGTGTTGAAATAGTGAAGTGCGTGAAACGTCTTACAATTTCGAGAAACGCATTTTCCGAAATTGAAACGAAGTTCAAATGAGTTTTAGTGTTTCGTGTTATTGGCCATTTGTTTTGGGTAAGTCATGATCGAATCATTTTTCATTATTAAGTAGTTGAAATATCTTATGGCAGTATTTCTCAAAGTGTGGGGCACGCCCCCCTAGGGGGTATGATAACTTTACGAGGGGAGCGCGAGCCTTTTCAAAAGTCGAAAACAAAAGAATAGTTAAAAAACTTTTATTTCCTGAAAGTAACAAACAAAAACATTTGACATTAAAAATAAACTGCACATTTGCAATGATATAATACACTTATGAATGTATCAGCACTGCATGATATATTTTATAATTAATTTATAAAACCAAGTTAAGAACAATTTTAATAATTACCAGACCCATGGCTTGTCATATATAAAATTATGCACAAAAATTAACTCTTATCTTAATAATTTGTATTGTTTATTATTAATTTCTTAACTGCTGATTAAAAGTTACGCAATTCACTTCCTAATGTCCCCGTTTTCCACGCAGGCGTGTATATGTGATGCTTTTGGGGGGTGGGGTGAAGAAAAGGAATAATAATCAAATCATCTGAAATAAACAAATCCTTCGCAAACACTGACAAGCACTGCCTGTTTTTACTTCATTCCAAAGCCTTCGGAATAATTTTATGAAAAGCAGTGCACAGAAAAGAACGTACTTCGGAAGGACGTATTTATACGTCGGTGGCACTTTAGAGCTTAAAGTCGCTCCAGCAGCTTTAGCGTCAAAATATGGTATTATTGAATTCAATACATTGTTATTGTATTGAGAGGTGGGGGCGATGGAAATTATGACTGAATATTAGGTCGTTTATTTTGTAAGTTTGAGAAGCACTGTCTTAGAGAACTAATTTATATTTTCTTAATATTAATTAATTTTATATTTTAAAATCATGTAGTAGTTATAATTAATACAGGTTCTCACTCACATTTTACTCAACAAACCTCTGGGGTTGCTACGATGTTTGGTATGAGAATAGAAAGAAGCGTAATGTATGAAAATGAAAGTTACTATTTTAGTAGAAACGTAGTGAAGGAGATATAGAAGGGATAAGAAGAGAGAGAGAGAAGAATTGACCGGGGTTGTAGAAACATAACTGGGGTCAGAGCAACTTTCAACAAGTAGAGATTCAGAGCGCGACTACCTGAATCAAATTATTCTATTAGAAGTCCTCTGTTTAGAGATCGAATATACGAATGAGTGTGTGTGTTTATAGAGCAAGACCCAATATTGGCAAAATTTCACCAAGTTTAGAGGTCGGAAGATAAGCACTTATTATAATAACTTTGGTGGCTTAGAGGTAACATTAATTAAAGCGTCCAAATCTGGTTACGAGGTCGCCGCTAGATGGTGCCACCACGAAATGGCTCTCACATTTGGGGATTTGCCATGTCTGCAAAGGCTAAGTTGCTAAAATGCAGCCCCATTGGGAAAAAAACAGGTTAAGTTGTTGCTTCTTATGTTTATTTTGATATTGATTATTCAAAACTTTAATAAACTGATTGAATATTAAGTCTAATCTTTACTGAATAAGCATATCTTTTGCGACTAATAAAGTGTATTAGTCATATAATTATGCAATTATAATATATAATACATCCGTTTAAGGAAATCGTTTGCTGTTGCTACCTATCTATTAACTGTTGTTATTACTGATTTGTGAAAAATAATAATTTCAATATTCAGATTTTGCCTTGGAGTTTGTAGCTATGGCATTGTATAATTAAGGATGTGTTGAATGAAGTTGATGTTGTGACTTTATTTGTAAGTAAATTAGAATGTCAAGGGCTGTACCTCACAAAAACTGATTCTTGCAGAATATGAGTGATCAAAATAAATTTATCGAGAAGAAATGCGATTAATTCGAAAGAAATAATCAACAATGGAGAAAGAAATCTTACACTCATTTTCATGCAAGTTAGCAACCACCAGAAATTATTTTTGTTCATTAAAAATATTTTTAAAAAATTGTGTCTTATGTCAACAACATTGACTAAATAAGGTGGAATGTGAATGTTCTTCCTTCACCTATGTTTTCGCTATTTACATAACACATTAAAAACAAAATATTTTTAAAGTTTTTTCCCATATTTATTTAATTTAAAGGGTTTCACTTTTGTTCACAATTGTGTACTCTTCTTCAAAACGTTCACGCTCACTGGGTGCGTTATCATAGTTTGAGAATTGTGTTGATTTATATGGTAAAGAAATATCTTTTTTATTGGTATATAATTCATCATTATAAACATAAATATTAGAAATAACAAAATTTATTAAATCAAAGGTCAGATTAAACAACTATTTAAAATTTCTATAGATCAAACTCTGAGTGTCGACTTTTACAATAAAGTTTGATGATATTTAAAAAAATTATAGTGTATTATTTTCAATTATACAACATAGCCGCATATTTAAAAGATGAAACATTAGTCTTCTTTACCATATTGAATCTTTCTATACAACCAAAGACTTCCCATAGATATTCACTATACCTGCAAAAAAGGGAATGATCTTCTAATGAACTTATTCCTGGTGTGAATATCCCCTCGTGCCTAAATTTAAGAAAATTTGTAAATTATTTCTATTTTTATAAAAAGTATTAAACCAAAGGTACTATTATGCATCCTAAGAATTATTCAAATATTCAGAGTCAAATATATAAACGTACACTGCGTGTCTGTGGAGCTGTGATCGTGCAGGGGATATAATCGAACGAAGGATTGACAGCGATTTGTGTGCATTCGGCGTGTTTTTCGTAAGATTGAGTAAATTTTACTGGATATCGGGTATAATGAGTAGCCATACCGTATGAATGATGGAATGAGTTGGAAAATTATCGGTAAATTGCAGGCAGACTAATCCCAAGCTCAAGTACCAGCCAAGTTGAATGTAACGCCCAATATTTTATGCATTTTATAAAAACAGCTTCATGATACTGAAGAAGAGACACAGAAAGGGTTAACTACGTTCCACAACGAAAACTAAGGGTCGTTTTTTGGCAATTTCAGTGCGGCAACGCAGGACTGATGCAGCTTCACAACTCTCACGTGAGCTGAGTGTTGCCACTAAAACCAGAGTTTTGCGGTATACAGCGGCCCGAAGGCTTCATGAGAAAGGGCTGTATTCCAAAAGATCCATTGTTTGCTTCCTACTGACTGCAGAATACAAGAAAGTGCGTTTAGCATGGGGCAGACAACATGCGCCTTAGATTAGACTTCAATAGAAGACTGCTAGGAGAAGTAGAGAGGAAATTTTAGAGCCCTATGTTTAACATTCCAAGGATGCATTTGGTCCTAGTTTCCTGTTAATGGACAATAATGCTTGTCCATATAGGTTTTAGTTGATCGATGATTACCAGGAGGACATTCGCCTCATGAATTAACCAATCAAACTCTACGGGCAGCAACTGCTCTCGCCGTCTTCCTTCGAGAATTATCCCGACGCTAAAAATTGCTGGAGTGGGATCGACTATCCCTATGTTGTTGTCACTTTGTGTGATTTCTCTGACAGTGAAAAATGGCCACACCCCTTACTGGAATAATTTTTAGTTCGTTACCACAAAACGAATTTATTGAACTTTCCTACAATATGAGCTTTACTAATAATCTTGCGAGCATAAAATAACTTTCGAAAGATACATCTTTGCTGTGTCAAAAATATATATTCAAACAAAATTTCCTTAGAACTCTTAAATTTTCAGAAATTCGACACAATGTGCTAATTCTCTTAATTTTTTCCACTAGTGTCTTTAGAATGTATGGATTGGAAAGAAAGGTGCATGCTTAGTAGTCGTCTTCATCGCTTTTCATTGATTCAAATTACATTGGATTTTATCAGAACATGCCCATATTCTGCTTCAATACGACGGGAATCAAGCAAAATTACAATTCTTACTCAGTCATGAGTCTTTCCTATTTATTATGGTCTTGGTATTTATAGTCAGATGATTGTTAAACTCGCACAAGTTGTGGTGGCTTAATAGTTAGAGAAGCAAGCTCATAACCTTCGATGATGAAGCTCTGGTTTCAGCTGGAGAATCTCGTGCTAAATGTTTAGGTTGATGCACATTGCTTTAAACTAGTTCTTAAAATGTCACTCAGCGTGGTGTAAAAGAATTAAAATAATGGAGAACCATCTTAAATTTCGTCCCCCCCTCTCTCTCATTACTTGACCATAAATCATAATCAAAAATGCAAAATATATGTATAACGAGATGCCTTAAAACATTTTTAAATCAATTGTTCAGTTCTAAACCAAGACAAACTATTTATATGATAGAATCTGTATTAAATTTCGATATGCCTTTTCACTATTGGATTAATTACAATTTTTTAAAGTTTTTTTTCCCATCCTGAACTTTTATTAGTAATTAAACTATTACGTATATTTTAATTTCTGAAAATATGAAACCCTATGTTCCTGTAGTATAAAACAGTAATTCACTAAATTAAAAGTATGTAAGAGCTTTAAAAATAAAAAAAATATCGCTAATAATCAAAACTAACAAAAAAGAATACAGCAACATTTCTATAAACATCCAAATTAATGGTGAAAACAGGATAGTAATTAAGAAGAAAGGAACAATATGTTTCACTAAAAATATGAGAAAGTGTTGTTCTTTTTGTAAAATAATTCTTCAGACCTCTTCTGGACAGCACACTTTATTACGGACAATTAAATAAAACGATTAAGAATACTGCACACAGCATAAATAAAGTTCATAGCACACAGCATGTAGATCGTGTGGTCCCCGAAGAAGAAGTGCGTTGGATTAAGCGGGAAAAAAAGAACGCGTGGGCGTATCACACAGATATTCTTACTCCAGAAAAAATAGTTCGCTCGCTTCAACCCAACAGAAAGGTATAAATACTTTTGAAGGATGAGAAAGTATTGAAAAAAAAGCTTAAATTTAAAAAATTTCTGAATTGGAAAAATATTTAACAAGAGTAAGCTGATACAGTTACGTTAAGAGGGAAAATTATAAGACAACATATTTGTAAACATTTCTTTTTGTGAGAAAAACACATCAAATCCTCCATAACTTTCACCGACTAGATAGTGATGCCGCAGCTTGTATTTTCAGAAAAAGCCAGAGATGGAGATAATTCACAACTTTAATAATCGAAATATTTACAGTTAATTTGCACTTAATTTCTTATAGTAATATGCGAGTGGAAAAATTCACACCTTTGAAGATGCTGTGAATATTTAGAGCTTAGATTTTCTAAATTGCTGTTGTATTTGATGGAAGCGAAAATACATTGCATCCGTCAAATGCATTTCCAGTTTACAGTTGTAATGCCCAGTGCCCCGAGTTGTTAATTTGTAGTTGGGGAAGGATTGCAGTTATGTTTGGTTAGAGGTGTAGGAAAAAGCAAATACACTCATGGACAAAAGAATAAGCGCACTAAGAAAGAGTCGTCAAAATGAAACGAAATTTTACATACGTACTGACTACTTTGATATGAGTAAATGATTAGAAAATCAAAGGAAAAAGATAATTTATTTCAGAGAAAAAGGCAAAAGAACGGAGGATTTAATACCCTGTTGAACCCCCTCTAGCGTGAATGCACGATGTGATACGATCAGGCATTGAAGAATACAAGTTCTGTATGATGTCTTGAGACATTTCGTTCCATATTTGCTGTAATCTTGCCTCTAGTTTGTTCAAACTCGTGGGATGCCCAACTCGCCTTCCCAAATGATCCCAGATGTGCTCGATTGGAGACAAATCTAGAGATCGAGCAGGCCAAGAAAGGGTAGTAACAGTGTGGAGACAGTCTTGTGACACCCTTGCCGTGTGAAGCCGAGCACTGTCTTGTTGAAAAATGGCTAATGAGAGCCGTTGGATGAGTGGCCACACATGTGGTTGCAAGATGTCATGGACATACCGCTGGGGTGTCATGGTGCCACGGATCAATACTAATGATGACCGTGTATTGTAGGCAATGACACCCCCTACCATCACACCATCTGTGGGAGCGGTGTGTCGCTGTAAAGAAAAGGCAGGATTGAGGCGTTCTCCACTGGCTCTCCACTCACGAACACGATTGTCATCACTGATGAGATTGAATCTGGATTCGTCGCTAAAGTCGACCTGGTTCCAGTCCGCTGGAGTCCAGTTTGACCTCTTGCGTGGCACCACTCAAAACGGAGGGATCGATAGGTGGGCGTCAAGGGCAGCACACGTAATGGGCACCGCGATCCCAAATGTCCTTCAGCTATGCGCCTTCATATGTTTCGAGAAGACACAGGGTCCCTAGTGAAGGTGGTACCTATGCCTGGATGGCGGCTGATGAAGCAATTGGCTGTACGCGTGCATTTCTTACAATGAGGTGGTCTTCTCGACGACTGGTCTGTCGAGGGCGTATTGAGCCTGGTCTTCGTGTAAATGACATCTCTCGGGTCCACTGGTCTCAACACTTCCTCCCAACACAATCAGAGCGGTTTAATTGACGAGCTACTCGCCTAACTGACCACCCAGCTTCCATCATACCGATGATTCTCCCCTTCTCAAACTGCGACAGCTGTTCATATTGTCTTTGAAAACGGCGTAATGGCATGTCTACCTCAGCGCTTCCTTTGTAAACGATTCAGCACACTCAAACAAGCTTTGGTTACCTGCTTTATACTCCACGGAGAACGACGTTAAACGCCCTCTACCGGCTATACGTAATGCGTAATCACGCTGCATTTCTAATCACTTGCATATCTCCACATGTACCTTCATGCCAAGTTTCGTTACGATCCCGCAATTATTTCTTGGTGAGCTAATTCTTTGTCCAAGAGAGTATATATGTATTCTCTTATGAACAAAGCTGTTTGCAAAATTTTGAATTGAAATCTAATTTTATTTGATTTTGTTTATGAAAACTGTTACTTATTTTTTTGAAATAGCAATTGTTGATTATATACCAATGAACGCGTAAATCAGCTCTTGTTGCTTATGTATATTAAATTTAGAGCATTTTGCATGGAAGTGACATAATATACTATTTAAAAATAAGTGATATTTTCTATCGAGCGTGAATTTTTAATTGAATGGGTCGACGCTGAATAATTCTATTTACATATTAATTTTAAGCAAAATGTAAGAGAATTTTTAAAAGAAGTATTCACTTTTTTGATTCTGTAAAAGTCAAAGACGCGCACCATCTCAGTGAACAGGAGAGGTAGATATATTCTTAAAGTTTGTGTCTAGACCCTAACGGAAGTGGCTCTGAAAATAGCCACGGTGCAACACGTGTGAGATTTCTTAAGATAAATGTGTTCTGTGACGTGTCCAGAAAGGGAGTGTTCAGCCCCTTCTTTTTCAATTGCAAACTGTCACAGGAGCCACTTTTTGGATATGTAACTGGTTAATGCCAACTGTTGAAGGGCAAAATTTGCAACTTCCTTCTCTAATTGGATGATGCACCACCACACTGGTCAGCCTACGTGCGATATTCACTCAATGAGCATCTGATGGGGTGGATAAGCCGAGGAATACAACATGCCTCACAGTGGCGTAACGAAGAATATAAGCTTCCCCCTGCAAACTCAAGTTTTGGGCCCCAAGCCCATATGCGTACTTAGCGTCTGTCAATCTTTGGGCCCCCTGGAGTCCCTGCCCCTCGCAATGCGGAGGTGTACGTTACGCCACTGATGCCTCCCCCAATGGGCCCCAAGAAGTCCTGACACCTTGTGATTTCTTCCTGTAGGGTTACGTAAGAGACAAGGTATTCACCTCTCCCCTTTCTGTTGATTTAGCGGAGCTGTAAACGCTTATCAAAACATTATCGATGAACTTGTTAATGATAACTTAACACGCGTTTGGGCAGAAATGGGTTACTAGCTTGATATGTCTCGTGTGACTAAGAGCTCATTTATTAAACTGTAACTGTTTCTAACAAAACTTAAAACTATCCCAAGCAATTCTGCTACCGGTTACATATAATATCTTACATTTTTAATGATTTATACTGCATTGAAACTATATACTCCTTTATGAATCTCTCTGTATAACGGCGAAAGGCAATATTTTTTTTTAATGTTAGTTCTTTCCCTGATTTTTTTTACAAAAATCATGTGTAACAGAAGGAAAAAAATTACTTTTATTCAATCATTAATTGTGTTAGAAGTATGAAATATTATTTTTTAGTAAAATAATTGTACTAACATATTCTTTCACATGATGTCTAACGCAGTCTGTGCAAAAATTTGTAAAAGGTGTTAAAGAAAGGTGTTAGCGAAAAATTGAAAATAAAATAAACTTATAGCGCACAATGTTTTACCTCAATATATTGAAATAATTTGTTCATCATTCAGCTGATTTTGCTAATAACTGTTTGTACATAAAAGGGATATATTTTGTTTTAACTTTAGGAAGTAAATATGATTTTGAATATATGTACTGATATTTTCTAGGTATATATTGCGAAGTCTCTTAAATTGAAATAAAACTTAATGATTAACTTAGTATCGCTTCTTTTAATTTAGTTTTTCTATTAGTTTGTAATTATTTCTCGAACAATTATTAATGATTAAGAATTGTTTTTTAAATGTACATAAAAAACTAGCATGTTTTAAAAATGAATTCAATTTATTTATAATTTCTTAAATAATTTGCATTATACATAATTCATAATGCGCGAAAAGATACCCTTCATTTAAAATCTATTATTATTCCAAAGCTTTATTACAGTTGTGTGTGAAATCTTTTTTATTGAACTACTTCAAGCAAATAAACTATACACACAACAGCCTATTACATAAAAATTCATTCATTAACTTTTAAGCACCTGAAAAATGTATATTATAACTTTAAAGTTTTATTAAACCAATTTCTAAAGAAAGCCTTATGCATTTCACACAGGGTTTTCAGTGCATTTTACTATTTTCATCATCATGAATATCGAATATAATTGATAGCAATTACATAAAAATTTGAAGATATTACATCCATTAAATAAGCAGATTAAGGTGACTATATTCGAAATCATGATTTTGAAAAAAGAGTATAAATTGATGATATTTTGATATTTAGAGATAGTTGAATTTGAATACACATATAAAACTATTTTAAGAATAATATTACAGAAAAAAATTATTTAAATGCAATTTTTTGACAAAAAATGAAGAACGAATGACATATTCAAAACATTTTTCTTTGATGAAAAATGCTTCTATAATAATAATATTTTCCCTATATTTATAGCTAGGACTTCTGTACTGGAGTTGAACTAAAATTTTTAAAATGTATAATTTAGAAGTGGATATATTTATATTTTATTATATCGGAGTAGAGGAATTTTAACAAAAAACACCCCTTATTATTTTAATTGATCGTAACTCAGAAAATAATGGGAATTTTTCGAAATTTTTAGTTTAACACCGATATACATGCCTTAGCTATATATATAGGAAAAATATTATTATTACAGAGGCATTTTTCATCAAAGGAGAATGTTTCGAAACTATGTCATTTTATCTTCATTTTTGCCAAGATTTTATATTTAAATAATTTTTTCTTGTAATAATATTCTTAAAAAAATTTTATGTGCATATTCTAATTAAACAGACACTAAATATAAAAAAATTATTCATTTATATGCTACATCAAAATTACGGTTCTGAAAGTAGTCAGTCACCTTAATATGCCTCACTATATGTTACGCTTAAAGTGTGAAATCCGTTATTTTATAGAATAACTAGATATTTCATGAAATAACTAGAAAAGTCAGTTAAAGTATATAAAATTATTGAATTCTATGTGTGTGATTTACCTAGATATTCTATAAAATACCGATTAATTAATCGATAGAGTATGAAATACGGCACGCGAAAATTCTTTGAACTGGTTCTAGCTGCTTTTAGTCCATTTTGAACCCCAATTCAAAGTGTCATCACAGCAATCCTTGCTTTGATAAATAATGAAAAGTAAAATAAAGGTATTTCATAAAATTTAAATTAATATTCTCCTACAATTTTGTTTGAAAAACTTTACACAATGTTTTCATGAAGCAACAGTTTTTCTTCCCAGCATGTATTTTTTTTTTGATAATATTTAAATATAACTATTTCTGCAACATATTCTCTACCCCCTCATTCTGTTTAACTATTGTTAGCAATATGAGCAATAATAAATTCTATGATCTGCTTTTACTTATTATTTATCAATTAATCATCAACAAAAGGGATAAAGTGTACTTTTCGAGGGATTTAGCTGTTTATGACCAATTAATATACAAAATAACTTTGAGATTGTTTATTTTTCACTAAAAGGGTCTATCATTAGGGTTTCATATAGAATAACCAGTTATTTCATAGAATAGCTAAGTAATGTATGAAATTTTACCTCTATTATATAATTTAACTGACTTGTCTAATTATTCATTATACCTAATTATTCTAGGAAATAAATGAATTATACACTTTAACGGTAACATATTTATATATATATATATATATATATATATATATATATATATATATATATATAGAAAGAGAGAGAGAGGGAAAACAAATACTTATGTAAAATATTTTCAAAATACACCCTTACCGTCAAAGTAACTGTACGTCTTGTAGGAGCCATTTATACCACGAATTAAAACAAAACAAACACATAAGAGTGGAAGGAATTGAATGGTAAAGTTCATGTTTGTTTGGAGAGAGGATTAGTTTCCGTGGTGGTCCTAAGAGTCGATAGAAATTGGAAAGGGCATGTATTGGGCATTCCTCGCATTTATAAGCGGTCGCGGATCCGATAAATGTGACAGATCTGTAAACACTTGACGCTTTATCTTTGATTGCCCATCTGACAATTGTTTACGGTGATGGAGTTGGTCCTTCGTCATTAATAAAAGAAATAAGGATGCAATGAATATATTTACACGCAATTTAAAAGGATTTTAAGGCCTTCATTGGAATTCTTTTTACATAGCCATGAAAATGCAATATTACATTTTTTTTAAATACCAGGATCATCAGGATTGTAAATAATCATTTTCGATCATGCACCTAAATCTTTTGGTTTTTATCTTTCTTTTATAACATAAATTAACCTTTTATCACCGCACTATAATTTACTATAACTTTTTTCGTGTAATATTTTTTTTTGAATCACTGCATTGAAAATCAAGGGATATGCATAAATAAAATACTCAACTTTGGGAAATTTAATCCATTAGAGCTAATTAACACTAGAAAGACTGAAAATTAGGAAAACCTATATTGCCCCAAAGCAGTCAAAATGACTGCCTTGTGAAAAAATAACTAATGTGTAAAGAAATTTGTTTAAAATTAATTTTTATTTTTTTTTCATATTGTTACGTAGATCAGGGTTCGAGGATTTTATGCAAAATCAGTTGTAAGCAACAAGACAGTTCTTTAACAGCGATGATAATTTATTGCCAAAAATCAATCCTTGAAACACAGGATTCAACAGCAAAATTCGCAGAATAATAATCAGAAGGATTCACACCTTCAACAGCACTTAGACACAATTATCAGTATCTAAAAAATACATGTATATATAAGCTTATTCACAAGCACACTAATATTTTACAGCACAAAATATTTATTTTTAAAAATTATAAAATTTTGAAAGTTTATTTACTTTTTTAAAGTAAATAAACTTTAAACTTTTAAAATTTAGCAAGTTTTACATATAAACTTAATTTAATGGTATTAAAAAAACAGTTTTTTTTTTCATTAATACACAAAAATTCATTACACATTGTGCATTTTGAGTGAGGTTTCGATTGAATGTTTTTTAAAGTACTGCATCCTGGGGTAGGAAACACTGTATTTTCTGAACATGAACTATGCACCTTCAGTCCTGTTCAGTCTCTTGGTCGTCATCTTAAGAATTTAATAAAAATTCCAGCACATAATTTGCTGGGACTTCTTCATCTGAAGAATCATCTGTTAGTGCGTCTTTTCTTTGAGATGGTAGGTTCAGTAATAAATCCAAAGCCCCGTAAAGACTGAGTTATTTTTTCCAGACACTCTAAGGAAAGGAAAATAATAAAATAAATAAATAATAGCATCTTAAAAACCTCCTATTATTGTTAAATCTCAGTTACATATAAAGAAATTAAAATGTTGCTAATTTTTGAACAAACTACAGATAGTTCATTTAATTGTGGGGTAAAAAAACAAACTTAGATTCAAAGTTCAGATTATTTTGAAAACGTTAAAATAAAAAAGCAAATTAAATAAATTAATCTAAAAAGAAACGCCCCCCCCCCCCAAATCATAACTCTATTGCACTATAGCGATGACGCTACAACACAATAAAAAACAACAATAAGCTACACGGACGAAAAACGCAAACTACGTTCTTACTCTAACATTCAGTGTGCTGTCTATACTTACAAAGTAGTACCACAAAGTTATTCAACTGTATAAAATTAATTACATACACAGTTCACTTAAAATATTCAATCAAATCGCTCTCTAAGGACTTAACTAACATACAAAAAATAATAAGAAGGCACTTACCTTTTGACTTTAAATCTTTTTCGGAATAAAAATGACAATCTTCACAATCCGAACAAAATGTCAGTTGAAAACTCAACTTCTGTTTTAAAACTATATTAGCCTTCCCCGCCAAAATACTCATCATAGAACCTGTGCTGACATGTAGTATCATGGAAGAGTGGAATTAAAGTGTTCCTGTTAAGTATCGTCAGAATATTCGTAAAAATGGTTATCCCATGTAATTTTAAAGTGAGTGATAATTATAAGTACTGTAGGTAGATAAAGGGTTAAAACTGGTTTTTTGTAATATACGATATTAATTCACTAAAATGATAGATATTTTCCTATCTTCGTTTTCTTTTCGACATGCATAACTAAAATAAATAATGAATCTAATAAAAAAGGTTTATAATTTTTATTCTCAACAAGAAATATCTAAATTACTCTGTGGAGTTAATGATATGAGCTCAAAGTTACAGAAGAGGGAGTATTTAAATTATAATAGAAATAAGAACCCAAAATGTGTGTTTTCATCCGAAAAATTTAGTTCCAACATGTGGTTTGAATAAAACATCACCGGGCACGGATTCGCAATCGTAGCTACTCAACTATCATTCCCCGGAAGGAGCTGGAATATTATTTTTCAGCTATGCTTTTTCGTCGAAAATATTCTTTTGACGATATTCATTGCCATTTCTTATACATAACACTGGGGTTCACGAATCCAATGTCATACTATTGATAACTACGACTCCAAAAGATAATCACTTACTTTCAAGATTTATAAGTTCTTGATTTAAGTATTATACAGATAATTGAAGGAATATCAGCACTCGTATATTTTTTATTTCGTGTTGATGAAAGCTCTTTGTGAGATATGGTAAATAATTTAGGGGGTAAAAACTTAGGGTTTGCGCGACCCGTAGGTCGCAGGTGTAAGAAGGTTCGGGGAGGAAGTAGACATAATCTTAAAAATAGATAGGTTTATTTTTATACCTAACATTTTATGAATGATATATAACTTTATTGCTTAACCATGAGAATAATCTTAAATCCTAATACTTAATCTAACTTATAAGACTATTCAAAATGGCTTAACTTGAGTCCGAGATTCTTATAATAGTCCTTCTCGAACCACGATAACTCGGTACAGCTCCAATGTTATTTCTTTCCACAACTTCTGGTGAATTCTAAGATGTATATATTAATTTCAGGCCACGTGACTGTCCAGTTGCAATTCCCTTATTATTCCTAGATTTCACGATTAACCTCACACATCCAAACGTCAGGGTTTAAATAGAATTTACATTTGCATAAAATCAAGTCATCTCTACGGAAAGCGGTTTTGAAACTAAAATCACTGTAAAGAATAGTTTCCCCAAGAGGATTTGTTAAAGAACCGGAATAGAACCCGCTACAGGTTGATTTGGGTCAAACTTGATTTGATTGCTTAGTAACATTATCCTCAGAAGAGAGAGAGAGAGAGAAACATTAGGGCCATTGGCAATGGAACTCATAATAATTTTGAACCACTATTAGGGGAATAAAATGACACTTCTGAGCCGGTACCTCATTCTCAAAACTTCCACACCAAGCCAATGGGAGGATTTCGAGCCTTGTCAGATTGTGACGGATCTATACAGATTTTCACTAACCACTTCTTTTTCTCTTTAAATCAAATTATTTATTTCAACCAACCTTCATCGAGAGCCAAGCGTGATTTATGTAAATAAGGAATATTATATAAATTCAGTTTTCGCGAGTTGAAGGGAGCAAAGTAAAAGAAAGTGAGAAGTCAAGTTAATTAAAGTGAAGTGAAGAGTGTGAGAGGTCGACACGTAGTTGTTGACAAGTTAAGCGAGGTTGATACGTTTTGATGTGCGCCAAGAGAAGCGGATTAGAAGATTGAAAAGTAGTAGAATTAACTATTACGGAGCGTGGAGTCTTCGTCAATTCATCCAGCTAATTTGAGTGCCTGAAATTCTCCGTGAAGGATCGGCAGCATTAAAACATCAGGTATTGTCATTTTGATTAAGTAACTTATGATTATTAGTGTGAGGCGTAGTTGTAAATGTGCGCGTTTAAGCTATCTTAGATTCAGTTGAAATTCTGTGATATTTTCTCCGCTTGTATATATCTCACCTCTGCACTCTACTCTAGTTTATATACCTTAGTTAGAATTGTGTTGTGTCTGTTCTTATATATTGATAAGAATCAATAAATCAGTTTGAATTGGAATAATGTCTTTAGATAATTTAGTTCCTCCAACACATCTAGCCGAGTTTTCAGATAGACAGGAAGGTATTAATGTAAGGGGTGGCTACAGGTCACCACAAGATTTGATGTGCTTTAGTTCCTCCACTTGGCGAGTCTTCAGTGGCACCAAAACTTAAACCCATTTCTCGATAACGCTGGCCACGAGTTCGAGACCATGACCCTTCCACTACCACGCCTGTGGTTTTTATCAAGTGGTAAATGCTATCTTTTGAAAAAAAGTTAAATCAAGTGGAAATCTAAAGTTTAAAGGTACCTTGCATCATAAGATCTATTTGATGCAGATCGACTCCCAAGAATTAACGGATTATGTTATCCCACATTCAAGTTTCTTTCTCGATCACTGTATATTAACATTTAAGGCATCTTATAAAACAATTTGTAGAGAATTGTTGCAGGGACTGCCAATTGACCACGTTGCTGTCTTTTAACACAATATTAACTACTTTAACGGTAAAATTTTTTGTCCAAAATGTTCCAAAAAAGGCAAATTTTTTAATGCATATAACATTAACAAAATGAGAAAAAGGAATAATTTTATTTTAAGAATTAAAAAGTTTTTATGCTATTTTTTATTTTATAATTGAGGAACACAAAAACTGGTAAATATTTGCTTTTAATGAGTACAATCTGAAAGTTATGGAAAATGTTTCATACATCGAAAAAATATTTCTCTCCCCCCCCCCCTACTTTCAAAAAACTTCCATGTTCAAACCTCTCTTTCAAATGGCTGAGGATTGTGTGTATGTGCATATATATATACGCCCACAATTTGAAGCATTTGAAGCAATTTTAAGTCTTACCATGCAAATAAGTCTTACATTGCAAAGGGAGACAGAGATAATATCATTTTTTTTAAAGAATCTTCCTTTTTTTCATTTCTTCTCAAGCAACAAATTGCATATTACCTTGCCAATCCCTGTTCGTTAACAAATACTTCCAAGAATCTAAATTCCTGCCTTCAATGCCAAATGAATATCTCTCCTTCATCACAAGGAAAATCCCGGATGAGAAATATTTCACTACCATGGACAAACTGCATCTCTTAAAAGCAGTAACGCGGACAATCTCACTTTAAGAATTAAAAATATGTGCAAATCAAAGACAGAAAGAAGAAAATATCAGTGTCAAACCGGTTATGACCAGCTTTCGTTAGCCCGTACGATGTATGGGCAAACCAGTTAAGGGATTAAATGAATACTAGTTTTCATGGCCCGGCGTTTCACGGGCTTTTTCCGAGTGCATACATATGTGCATATGTGAAATTAACATGGGGATTAAGTTATACCGAGAGTATAACTTAATCCCCATGTTAATTTCCTCCTTTCTTTCTGACGCCAACACTTTTGTGTGGTTTTGACGCGTACGATGTGAGTGCATGACCCGTGAGTGCTTGTCATGGCTTTGCCGCTTAACATTTTCCCTTCTCTTCACAAATTCAACACTTCCAATATTATTTTTCGAAATTACTTTGATTTCTTTGTTTCTTTCCTCTCCGCTTAGCCCAGTGTTGCACGGGCTTTTACCGAGTGAATAACTTCATCCCCATGGAAATTTCGTGTTTCCCTCAGGCCGATAGCACTTATGTGCGCGATGAGAGTGATTTCTTTAACTATGTCATTAAAACTCCCTTTTTCGAAATTTGTTCTTGCGTTGGTGTGGTGTTCTAATTATTAGAGATGGGTGAAAGCTCAGGTGTCGTCCTCGTCACTTGACCATGGTTGAAAATTTCGAGGTCCATCGTCAATAACCCTCGAATAGGCGAACAGTGCGAATTTAAAAATCACTCACTCAGTTTTCAGTTCTTTCGTTGCAATTTTTTAGTCCCCGGAAACGAAAATGTAGCCTTTTTAAAGATAGTTGTATGTTGAAAAAAGACAGAAAAGTAGCAATTTTTCAAATTTCAAAATTTTACTACTATTTTAAATATTGAAGTAAAATTGTGAGGATTTTTTGAAATATTCGACACACGGGAAAAATGTTTCATGCAATTATCTTTATAAAAGAAGAAATTATTAATTGATTGTTTTAAGTATTTTGAGTGTTTTATTAAAATTTGTTTCGAATGCATAACATACTGCCATGGAAATTCACCTTCCTTTATCAAAGTTCCTGGTATGTGTGTGATTCCTTTATATTAACGTCACTACAATTCCCTTTTTCGAAAAAAAAAATATTTTCCAGATCTTACTAATGCCAAACAGGTTTCAGTTCTCTTTCTACAGCACGGTGTTACAGTGGCTTTTTTGAGTGTAGAACTATTTTCCCCCTGACTCTCCCCTCAGATATAAGATTTATCTTCAAGTTTCTATTCATGACATATCAAAAACAATATTGCTTTAGTAAAAAAATAATAAATTTAAACAATAAAAAGAAAACTATTTTGATGCTTGAGTAAAAAAAAGGTCATCATTTTTTAATAATAGATAATTTTTAGGAATGTAAAATAATAAAATAATTTTCAGGTTTTCATTAATCAATCAATCGCTACTTACAGTTAGCTTAAAAATGTCTCTCTAGAACGTATTTTTATCCAAAATAATAGGCGATATACATTTTATTAACAAATAATTAATTTAATAAGGAAATAATAGAAATATTCATTTGATTTTAAAAAATATATTAATTTAAATCCACATTATCTATAAATAATAATAAAAAAAAATTCTACAGATAGCTCTTGAAACGTTTGGATGTTTGATTAAACATATGTAAGTGCTAAGAAAAACACTATGTGAAAAACCTAGTTATAATTACACATTCACTGAAAAAAAATCATTCAAAAAGAAAATAATACTATCTGATAAAAACATTTAATTTTTTTATTTTAATTTTAGTTTTTCATTCGACACTGTGTTAATTAAATTATTTAAACACGTATCTGAAGAAAAAAAGTTTTTTTTTATACAAAACTAACTTATTAATTATTTTATGATAAAATTGATTTAAAATGTTCATAAGCCCTTATTTACATATTCACAGTATAAAATTCAAAAATAAAATAATACATGTGATAGAAAATATATTTCAGAATATTTCCTTTTGTGTGTAATGATGTGTGGCGACGCAATGTCCAGTAGGAGAAAAAATTTAAGACAAGTATGAAAAATGCGACCGGCGGGTTTCTGCAAGGCGGACACCCTCCTTCGCATTGACCGCGCACGGCAGTGCTGCAGTTATAGTCTTGAGTGTAGCGGGAGCTCTGAGCACTCCGCCACAAGAGCAGTTAACATTGAATGCAATAAATAAAAGTGGATCAAAAATAGTTAAGACAATTGAATTTAGCAAATAAAAAGAGAAATTTAAGTTATGGAGGTTCGTAATACATAATAATTTATTTATTAATGTATTTTTATTGAATAAAATACACAAGACTTGTGTGTTTCCACTTTTGGAAGTATTTAATTTTGAAAATGTTATCCACGAGATTACTATTTCCTTTTTCAGCTTAGACCACAATACGACGGTTGATATATAGTTGTAGACTCATATATTTCTCAGATTGACGATGTACCGAAAGGTTTTCAGCCATGAGGGATTTTAGATACCCTGAGGATTACGAAACATTGGAACTTGAAGATTCATACCCTTTGGGGATTTGATCTCCGATTTTGTTGATTCACAAATCCCAGTGCCAATAAATTATTCAGGAATTTGACAGAATTTTGGAGGTATTCAGTTACATTTCAGCAATGTATTAAAATAAAAATGGAACAGATAAATATTTTCTTATTTATCAATACATTTAATCTACTTCCGCGATAGTTCTCTTGAAAATATATTAAAACAAACTTAAATCTAATAAGAAAGCACTTCTATGATTTTCAATGTAAATGCACTTAATTATTATCAATAAAATTTTTAGCAATTATTTTATTTTATAGAATATTTATTGTTTGCATTTCTTTTTTATTACTAAAGTAAATTTCCTTTACAAAGAACCTATTAGTGAATCCATTGAATTTTCTTTCATTATAAATTCACAAATATATTTCTTCTAATTACAATTTCTAATGTAATACAGGTTATGTTTAATAATAGGAAAATATTAATTTGTGAAGAAATTTATATTTTTATTGTACTTATCATTATTTAATGTAAGGGTCTTCAACCTTTAACGCTCAAGGATCATATCAATAAGTCCACATTGATCCACTGGCAGCAACAATAAATTTACAATGTTCTCCTCGGACACACAACTTTCAAAAAGTAACGCAGTCAGGAAATTTAAATAAGAAAGGGAGGTTTGTTTTACAAGACTATAGCTGATTTAAAAGGAAGAGATGGTGTTACAGGTTTGTATATATATATATGTTTCAAAAACATTAAATGGAAGTCGAATTAAAATACTTAGCTTGTTAAAGATAAAGTTTCAACTTTTCCTCTAAGAAATTCAGAGATTTTATGCATAGTCAGATTTTTTATGTTTGAAATTATTTAAAGGCAATGAAATTTTTAAAAAAATTGTTATTTTAAGAAAATTTTATCTCAAATGGTTATCAAGCATATCAATTAAATGTTTTAAATATCAAGAATAACAGAAAAAAGGGTGCTTTTTACGACTTAAAGCAGACAAGGCAATTTTTCCTGAAATTGTCTCAGAATCAAATGAAGTACCACTAAAATGCCTTCAGCGGGACATTTGTGGCCCGCGGACCACGGGTGAAGACCCTAATCTAACGCATTATACATGTATTCAAATATTTCGAGTTCTTATTACAACATTACATTTATATTTGAATGAAAAATAGCTTTGATGAATTTATCTAAAATAATTTAGTCATTAAAATACTTGATTATTTGATAATTCAACTTTGATTTTATTTATAGATGAATTATAACGTCAATAAAAAAAAGATGACAGTTTAAAAACAAGCAAACAAAACTATAACTTAAATGTTCTTAGTTTTAAATTTAATTTTGAGAATACATAATACATTAAAAATTTCTAATAGTATTGCTCTATATGTACTTTAATTAATTATCTAAAAACTTATTTTTCGTCGAGTATTGCTTTTAATCCTTATTTATCCAATCCATAAAATTGATAGAAAGCAAATATTGGAATGTAACTGCTTGTATTAGTTAGTTTAGATGTAAAACAAATGGAAATCATAAGAAAAATACTTAACAATGTGTAGTTTTTTGGATCAACGCGTCAATTCACAATTTGAATCAATGTGTAGTTGTAGTTTTATCAGGCCTTTTTTGAAATATACTATATTATTGCAAAAAATAATACTTACCGAATAACATAAAATGCATAAATAAGTAGAAATTCTAGTAATAAGAATACAGCCCTCGAATGTTTTACTATTGGCGCCAATTGAGATTTGATAGATTTTTTTATTTTTCTAAATCTTCCCGTTCACATAATTGCGTTCGCCATATGTTCCATTTTTACAATCTGTGTAAAAAATGCAGATAAGGTTATAATTATAAATACGACAACACCAATTTTAAAATGGGGTAAAATATTTCCCTTAGGGGTCTCATGGATGTTAATTTTGTCGTGAGAGCTGAAATTATAAACAATTTTCAAATCAATATAATTCTTTGAAATTTAAACTAAATAATTCGATTCTTTTACGCGTTATTTTTAAAGGAATGAAATTTCAAAAAAAGTGCAAAATGTTTAAAATATAATCATAATTTAAAAAAATTATAAGCATTTGAAAATAAGAATAAGAAAAACAAAATCTACTATTTTCTAAAATAGTAGCCACTAATGTGTAAAACTTTATAAAATTTTAAAATGTTTCATACTCTTTAAATCCAGCTTAATTTTAGTGTTATGTATCTCTCTTTTGTATTTCAAAATATTAAAAAAAATATTAAAATTTAAAAAATTTAATTTTTAAATAAAAAACTTATATGTATAAAAATAGTTACAGTGTAATAAGGATATATATTTAACTTTATAAATCAACTTATTGTTACTAAAAAAATTAGAGTTACTACTTTAGAGAATATCATGCGCAATGTAAAATTAAATTAATATTTTTTACAGAATTGTTTCTTATTATCATATATGCTTATAATTTTCAAAATGGTTTTATTTGAAACATTTTACACTTTTTTGAATACAGGCGGCGGCAGACTGAGTGATCGAGCAGATAGTGGCATTTACATTGAGAAACTTGGAGAAAGTTCTTCTTTTTGCCACCGTAACCCCGATTTTTCCTCCGGCTTTAAAAGTAAACTTAGTGCAATAGAGCACGGCCTTGAAGCAGTTCTTAGTGAACAAGACTTCGGAGACCTCTGGATCCTCTCTGATAGTCGCAGTTCTCTCCAACATCTTTATAACTGGATCACAGTCGGAGACAGGGATGGCGTCTCCATACTTCAAAAACTTACACAAATATCAGAGTCCCATGATGTTCATTTCCAGTGGATTCCATCCCATGTTAACATCTTTGGAAACGAACAATCGGATCTCCTTGCTTAAAAAGGGTTGTAATGCTTCTCCACCTATCTCTTCAACCCTAACCTACTCTGAACATCAATCTAGGGTTAAATCTGAAATTTTAAAGGAGGGGAGGACCCCGCCCAACTATCACTGGTATGAAAGCAAACATCCAGAATCTTCATTCCTTACTTGTAAATGTGGCCGAGCCTCTCAGACTGCAATCTCTAGATTGAAAAGTGGCCACATAAATAATCTTTCCTTTTGTGCAGGCAGGAAGACTTTTGCTCTTTGCACCAAGTGCAAGACTCAGCAAGCCTCTCCAGATCACATCTTAGACTGCTTGGGACTTTCGAGGGAGGACCTTTTATCCTCTCCCCTCCTGGTATTGGACTTCTTAAGGGTCAATGGTCTTTTTTTGGGTCTTGTCTGACTCCGTCAGACAGACTGAGGATTAGCTACAACAACACAACACTTTTTTGAAGCCTTATTTCTCTATAAACAATGTGAAAGAAAATCGAATTATTTAGTTTTAACCTCAAAGAATTGCATGTAATCGAAAATGGTTTATATTTTCAGCTCTCGAGACAAAATTAACACCCCTGAGTCTCCTTAGTCGTGAAAAAGTTCTACTGCATGATTTGTTTCAAAAAGTCCAATTATTTAACTTTTTTGAATTATCCGGAATAATAAAAATAATCGATTTTGTATGATTTCTCGAAAAATTTTATCGAGAGGGAAAAAAAACATTTTATCTTCACATTCTCCTTCACTTTTTACCATCATCACTTTCAATTTCGAAAATACGCTTATCTTTGGAGGAATTTCTGGTATTATGGTCAAGAGAAGTCATAACAACCTCGCTGTGTATCTACTTTAATTTCATTCTGTATTAAGGAAGCTGTAAGGAATCCTTCCCATCTTAGATATGATTCGAGATTACCTCAGATAATGCACTTTTGACTGAAATGTAACTTCCGAGAAAGTATTTGAAAGATAGGGACAAATTCTTTCAATGCAAAATATGGTATAAAACAGAAAATAGTATTTTGGTTATAAACACACACATTTTTAAATATAAATACAGTGAAATACGTTTAACGCAGAAACGCTTATGACGAAATATCGGTTAACACGAAACAATACAACGATTTTGACAAACTACTATGTATTTCCAAGCATCTTTTTCTCTTAAAACGAAATGAAAATCGCTTACCACGAAAAGATTACCCTTATGGGAATGAGCAAAGTATGGAAAACACTGGCCGCGCAGACTAGATTTAAGAGGGGTGTGAAATGAAAGAGAGATGGTTTCACATGTATCGTAGAAAGGAGGCTAACTTTGAAATATCATTGAAATAGCCTGTGACACGAGCCAATTTTCTTTACCTAAGCTACTTTTACCCTCTCTCGCTACAAACGCCACACAAAAACATCTAATCTCTCATCAGATGGCTTTGAAATTCGTTGACGAGTACATCACAGTGTGAGTATGCCTCAAATTAATTTTTCTATTTGAGAAGAATTTCTTTATCCTTAATATTTGAAAAAACTGTATTAACATCAAGTGTCATATATATCCACTACAAGTTTAAAATTTTTTTTATTTGAACTTGATTGGATGAAGAGAACGTATTTTATGAACGATTGAAAATTTGAATAGGATATATAAATAAATATATATAGGGAGAGAGTGAGCTATAGTAAGAATTGAAAAAGAGAGCAAATTACGTAAATATTTGAACGGTTTTTATTAAATGCATGCGTATACACATATCTATGTACTCTACTTAACTAAATTTTGCTGAATATATGTTTTTTTTGCAATATCCTTTAACACAAAATTCTTTTAAGGGGGTTCGGCACCTTCCATAGGAGCCCATGCTAAATTTCGTAAGTTTATGTACCTTTTTCTCAGGAACTACTTGCTTCTCGTAGATGAAATTTTAACAGTAGTTATATGTACTATAAATAAGACTGCAATGGAGGGGTTTGTCTTTTTACTAAAAATTAAAATAATTATGAATTTTTTAAAAAATATCCAATTCCCCCTAAAATTTAGTTTAAAAAGACGTTATCTAAAAAAGTTTGATAGATACATCTTATCCGCTCTATTAAAATGTTGAAAACATACTTACTGAAAATTTGAGGACCCTACATTAATTAGTTTCTGAGAAAAAGGTACATAAAAGGGAAAATATTGCATTTTGAGAAAACGGGCTTTAAAGTAAAAATTAATAATTTTTGACGATTTACCTTTTTTAATACTTTCCGGAACATATGAAACATTTTCTTTGCCCTCTGTTTCTACAAAAGACTCTTCTAATTTGCTTTTTTTTATTATTTTTAGCAATCTAGGCTTTATTTTGTATCTCAAGAGGCTTTCATTAGGCTACACGAATCGTTTTGAAGCACTTTGAATAACAGTTTCTGTGCTGTCTGGTGTGATAGCTGGAATATCTTGAGCATTCATTTTTTGAACGCCGACATTTTTGAGTTTTCAAATATTTTTTTAGATCTCCCCATAGTTTTTGTCGTTAATAAAATACTAATAAATAATTTAATGTAAAACGTGGATTAAGCAGGAAAAAAATCTGGATAAATAAATTATAATTCACAATTAGCAAGTTCAAGCAAGAATAATCCCATTTAACAACAAACCAAACCAAACAAAAAAATAACTGTATTAAATTGTCTTTTCCTTTCTTCAAAGAAAAATCGTTTTACATATGTGTAAAACAAAGGTTATACTAATTGTAGACAAAACAAATCGCGCTATCATCCAAAAATTAAGCATGATGAAAGACAGGTGCTCCTCGAGGAGCACCTGTCACGCGTTAAGGAAAGTGGCTTCCTTTTAAAAAAATAAATAAAAATACTTCTAATTATTATATTTGAATATATCATATATGATTTTAAGCAGAAATGTTTGAACTGTTCAAATATATAAAAAAAGTCAAAATCGATCATTTTTCAAAAATTCATGTGCCCTTAACACGAAAAAATATTTCAGTTCCCTCAGTTTTATGTTAAACGATTTTTTCACTGTATTATAAAATGTAGGTAATATAAAATTTGGGCAGTTACCGATAATTATAAAATTTAGGTAGGAAACTTTGCATCGTTGAGGAGTAATTTTCCTTAGGACTTGAGAATATATTAGTTATTTGGAGAGTAATAATAATCTATTCTGTATGATAATACGTAGCTTTGAGAAATCTTTTACTTTTAAAAAATCGTATTAATTCCCCAAATTTAACTTCTGAAAACCAAATGCATCAACATTATTGTAACAAAGATTGAAAAATAGAAAATTATTGTCATTGCGGCTGAATTAATTGTCAGCTTCGTTATCTAGTTGTGGTTAAATTGCAAACAGCGTTGCGTTAAAGGGATAATTGATACAGATTAAGAATCGATAGGTGGAATGGGGTTTAACAAATATTAAAGCTAGACTTTCGAGAAATAAAAAAAAGTCCATATACATTGTGTCGCACAGCGAAGCTGATTCTAAACAAATCTTTTAAAAATCCGCAACTATAATAAAAACGAGCGCTTTTTTAAAAAAAATATTTCATTGTTTAAAGCACCTTATTGAAACATACACAGAGTCGGTGCAAGTATCATCCAATGAAAGGCTGACATAACTTTTAGTAGAGTAACAGACTTGTAACTCTTGGGTTCGAGCCTCGAAATTCCGCATAAAAACCGACATGGAGTAAAATTCTCATGCTTAATATATCATGGCTAAAAAAAGTCCTGATACGTGTATAAAGAATCACCTCATATCGATCTCGTGATTTAATCCTGATCCAAAATTATGTATAACGTGTCGGATGTGTTAATTGGGCGTGAAAGTGCAATTATATTTAGGTGAAAAGCTGCTAACCTAGATAGGAGTGTTTATCTGAACCGCCAAGTTATCAATCAGCAGCCATATCGTGCACGCGTTAGACGATTGGGATGGAAAGAAATAACCTTTCGGGTCAGTCGTTAATCGCTTTTACTCCTGTACTTTGTCGGTTGCGACTTGCGGGAAAAGGGATCATTGCATATCCCCTTCCTAGAGAAGAAAGTAGTTTTATGTTTTTCACTAACTTTCTGAGCGATACGCAGAGAAGGTTTTTCTTCAGCTATTATTGTAATTGATACCCCTCTCTGAAAGGTTTAAACCTCGTTTGGAGTGTTTATCCGTTGCCGATATAACTAGTTCAGATGGTTATTCTGGTTGACATTTGGGCCGTAGTCGTTTGCATCACTAGCCGTGATTTATTGGGAATGTCTTAGAATCTCCATGGAGTGCGTAATCAAACAGTAGTGTTATGTGAATTCAAATCCTGGGTTACAAATTCGACGACAAGCATGATTCATGCCTGGGCATGATTTTTTTATTTGAACCACCAGCCTACCGGTTCACCGCTACGTTCTGCTTGTATTATACGACTGGAAAGAAGGGAAATCTTATTCTTTAAACGCTTTTAATTCTTTTCTTTGTTGTATTCGACTTGTGGGAGAAGGGGTAGCTGCACATACACTGCTGGCCACCGTAAATGCAACACCCTGAAGGAAGAACGCAAATAACATGAAATTTACAACATGCATTAGTGGAGGTAAGATAGGCAAATGATTAGAATTTCAGCGCAGACACACATCACGCACGCCTGTGGCGCCACCTCAAAGCGCTATTTAAGGCTTGGAGATTTCGACGATTTCAAGTTCGGCAATTGTATTTTTCTTGTGGTTTTTTCAAAAAACAATCAGTTATGTCTCGTAGAAAACAGCGATCAGTTTTTGATCAAGTATCCGAGTTCGACAGAGGAAGGATAGTGACCTACCGAGATTGTGGGTTATCTTTCAGAGAAATCGATAGTCGTGTTGGACGAAACCAAACAATTGTAATGCGGATATGTGACCGTTGGATGCAGGAGGGTACTACGGACCGACGTGGTCGATCGCATCCACCTCAGTGCACCACTTCACGTGAAAACAGGCAAATTGTGCGCATGGCAGTGAAGGAACGCTCAGTCACATCACGAACCATAGCACAGCACATTGAGTCTGTAACGCATCATTCAGTGTCTGCGTGTACCATTCGACGCCGCTTACAGCAGAGTGGTCTGTCCGCAAGACGTCCATCCTTGACGCAGAACCACAGATGTCTCCACCGCCAATGGTGCGATGAAAGAAGGATGTGGGTGGCAGAATGGAATGAAGTTGTCTTTACTGACGAGTCACGCATCTGTCTGCAACATCACGATGGTCGGATTCGGGTCTGAAGACACTGTGGAAAGAGGATGCTGAACAGCTGCGTTATGCACCGCCACACTGGTCTTGCACCGGGTATTATGGTATGGGGCGGTATTGGATATCACTCTCGCCCTCCTCTAGTACGCATTGTCGGGACTTTAAACAGCCAGCGCTACATCTCCTAGGTGTTGGAGCCAGTTGTCCTTCCTTACCTTCAGGGCTTGGCCACAGCCATATTTCAACAGGGCCACACGTGGCAGCATTGTCCAAAGGTTCTTCGTCAATACCCAGATTGAATTGCTTCCCTGGCCGGCTCGCTCTCCGGATCTTTCGCCGATAGAAAACATGTGGTCCATGGTTGCTCAACGATTGACCCAGATTACACCCCCAGCTGCCACACCAGATCAACTTTGGCAACGTGTGGAAGCTTCTTGGTCTGCTGTACCCCCAAGAACACACCCAAAGTCTCTTTGAATCAATGCCGAGGCGTGTGGCAACGGTGATCTCCAACAATTTCGGCTGCTCTGGCTACTGATTCTGGCCGGAACCACACTTCACAGAAGTCTATAAATTTAATCATTTGATACTTGGTCAACATGCTATCTACAAAATAAATTTTGTTGTGCTATCTCTTGTCTTTCTTGGTGTTGCATTTACGGTGGCCAGCAGTGTATATGTGCACGTGTATAAAATCTTAAATAGGGAAGAAAAAATTGTTCTGATTCTTTAGTAACGTAGCATAAACTCTATTTTGTAACATTTTATTTAAAAATGTGGTAGAATTATTTTTAACGGAAATTTTAATTTCTTTGAGATTTATATTAGAATAGAACTCAAAACCTTTCTTGGAAAAAAGCAATCAAGTATCACCTGCCATTTTAGGCGCAGTGGTCTCACGGGGCCATTTCCTGTCAGTGAACTAATGACGTTTCAGCAGTCATATAGTTTCGCGTGAGAAATTATCCGATGCAATACACTCCCATCCTTATGTTCCTAAAGCAGAATCAGCCTTTTACTTCCCTTTTATCCATCCATGGATAGAGGTGATCAGTTCCACGCCAATATCAAGCACAAAAGTCACCACGCAGCGAGGTGACTAGGACCAATAGTCAGATAAGTAATCAGCTACGTCAAGCAGGAAGCAATTCTACATCACTTGAGGTTTGGAAGGGCATAAAGCATTCGATCTATAAAGACTCTCGATAATTTACAAAGCTTCACAGACCCCGCTGAGACCTTCTACAGGCTTCAGCCTCCTACCGACACCTTAGCACCTCCAGTAGATTCTCTTTCCAGTCAGATTCCAGTTCCACTTGGACCTTCTCGGATCCATGGCTGACCTATCAGAGAGCTTACACTAAGAGGCATTCCAGTATCTCCCTGCTGTTGCTGTTTTCTATCAGAGATTAAAGTAGGGTTCCTAAACTTCGCCATATGTAAAGACTCAGAGCAATTCAGAATATGACTGGGAGGCTAATCAGCCCGCACCTGAAGCCTCAGGAAGAGACTTTCCAGCCCTGTTGAAAGTGGGAGATTTGGTGGCCACTAAAGGCCTTGTGGGGCAAATCTGCTGATCCCTAGGAATATTAGTTGGTGATACTAACAGAATTTCCCCAAAATACCAGGTGACCAATGCCAGTATCGTCTAACACTGGCCTTTCAAAGAGTGATCCGACCTCAATGTTACACCTTAGCAGTGCCATATGAAACTAATATTCAGATTAACAATTTATAATTGTTATTAAACATAGATAAAATAAATACATTATATAAACAAATCGGAGGTATAGCTTTTAAGGCAATCTAATGCTTGTAGTACTAAAATGGTACGAATATTCTGTTTCATAGTAAAATAATGGTCCCTAAGGATATTTCTTTACACCTTTTCTTTTTTCAGTCTACGATGCTGGGCTTTTACAAGGCGACATTGATCTTGATGAAAGAAACAACGAAATAAAGAAGTGGAAGAATAAAAGCCAGGAGATTGGCAGCCATTTATTTTTTAGGAAAGCTTATTTAATCTCTTCTTAAGATAAAAGACTGAGAGGGAGCTGGAGGTAACTAATGTCCCCTTTTGTTTTAGTAATGAATCAAGGGAAGGAATTTCATCTTTTAGAAAACTGAGCTTACATCAATGGTCAAATTAAAACCTCTTTGTTATAAACTTTGTAATCAGAGCCCCACAATGAATATACTCTTCTAATCTTAATTTAATACGAACTTGGACAATTATAAAAGAAAAAAGAATTTCAGTTTAGATATAACTACACTAAAAATGAAAAATAATACTTTTGGAAGGAACCAAAGATTGTTTAATCGATAGATAAGCGTTTCAGAGGAGAATTTTATTTTCTGTACATTACTCTGAGTTATTCCAAAACTTATTATTTGAATTTGTATAGTATAAAAACTATAATATGAACAATTATTCTTCAACATTTTTAAAGGAACATTTTTATGAATAATATAATGATTTTGTGATAACTCATTACGGTACATTATTTGATTTTTTACAAAAATAATTATTTATTTTTCCAGCTTACCATAAATTGATTGCTATTTAAGACGCATATATTTCCCAATTAAAGGTGCTTCTCATAAAAATAGCATTATGTATTGTTCTAAAATATTTTCTATTATTTTACATTTAATATTCTTTCTCGCGAATCAATTGCTGTATTTTCAGTAAGCCATACATCTTAATTTGTAAAAGTAAATATGAACCCAAAGAAGTTTCATTACAGCGTATAGAAGTTTGTAATAGTTTCTGGTTTCCATATTAAACATGACACTTTCCCTTCTATTTTGAAAGTATTTTTATATCTATTTTAATGATTTCCTAAAAGGAAAAATTCTTTTGGACACTTATGAAAACTACTTATTTACACTGTGTTCTATAAGATATCTATTATTAAAATATTTTTCTGTGAATATTCCTCATTATTTTCTGAAGGATAGATTGACGTCAAAATGTAACGAACGTGTTGTAAGCATTAGCTCAGGTGTCGGCAACCTATGACCTGGGTGCCACATGTGGCACTCACTCTTCACTACTCTACACATTTGTCAATTTTTGAGTGGATGGAAGTTAATAAATTTTTAATGATTTGTCGACATCCTCCACAGAGTTATGGACATTTACAGGTGCTAAAATCGGAAAGATAACTCTAAAGGTAATTTTAAAGCTATTTGGGTGATTCCGCTATAGACGATTCTCGACATTAATTTTTAAATCGCATTATTTGTCACTCTTTTTGTATCAATTACAGAAGAAAGTCAAAATTTAATAAGCTAACTTTTTCGGTTTGCTATAATTTAAAATTTTGGTGCTCTTGGAAATGTACCATTCGAAGAATCAGTTAAACTGCAAAATCCGCCAGGCAACAAGGCACAGAAACAGCTCTGTTACCGACCGTGAGGTTAAGTTTCGACTACACGTGTGTGAGCAAATAAATGTAGGCCAAAATGTAAATTACTTGTTATCATTTAGAATCATTCATACAAGACTGGCTCTGGCTTGTTGCACCTGATACAAAGGTGGCAAAGTTTGTTTTCATAGAATAAAGTGCTAACGTTTTGGAACTTTGTAAGTAAAAGAAAATTAAATACAACCAATCAGTATTTTTAGAGGTACTATTCGTTGGATTAAAATAAATGGTTATGTATTGATTTGCACCTCGTTGATAGCGATGTGTTTAGAGATTGGGTAGTTACAATGCTGCTTTGTCAACTAGCCTTTGCCATCATGTATTTATAATATATTTCATTAGTTTTATATGTCTTAATAATAATATAGGTATGTATGATTGATGATATATATTTAATATCTGCTTTATATGATTCTCTTTTATATATAAACTTGTAAATGTAATACACAGCAAGCTAGAAGATTGCTTCCGATGAATATAGAAGTTTAAGGAGAATCCTGAACTTTCTGCAGACCTCGTCGTTCAGGAAGGGACCCGATATTCAAAACGGAGAGAATAGTGAAAATGAGACTTTGAAAATTGGTTAGAACCAGATCAAAGAAAGAATGCAGGCAACTAAAGCGTCGTGTAATAGAACAAGTTAGCTAATCAGGTACTAAATACAAGCAGTCCCGCATACAGGGAAAGCTGAGCCAAAGTGTCAACTTGGCTTTACAGCTAGTCCCCTAAAGCTGTTGAGGATTGCCAAAATTGCTGCTGAATTGGAGGTTACTGTATTTGAAAAATGACGCCCTAAAGCTGTGCTTCGAAACTGACGAGATGAAGGAAAAAACAAATTTATACATTTATAATAGGCATTCAATCAAATATTTTTCCAATCTAAGACGATGCCATAGCAGTCATGCTGAACCTCACTGCTCTCTTTCAAATGCGCATTAGTTTTTAAATCGCCGATAACTACCATTATGCAAGAAATGTAGTTAGGCCGCAGATGACGATATGAAACCTCTTACAAATTACAAAATACAAAAAGAAATTGTATCCGTTTATATCTGCGCTTCAGTATCGAGATTAGATAAATCCTTCATGACACTTAAAACGAGATTGCGACGTTCTGATCGTATCCGACGAGTTCGATAGTGAGTTGATGGCAACGATCTATAAATGAAATCTCCACCCACCGTCTCATCAAGCCTCAAAATCCCACTGCAGAGAGCATGTCGTAAAGACTGAGTGGTACTATCTGTGCCTGTATTGCAAATGATGTTGCGCTGGTTTGTACGTGCTAGTACAACTGCTCTGCAAATCTATCAAAAATTACTCAATATTGCTATGTGGGGGTGTGTCAGAGCGATATGGATGAAGATGGGGAAATTAGAGTACAATTTCTGACGATGATTGATGGCAAACGTTTTACAGAAATCGTGAATGACATATCAGACGTCTAATGTGAAGACATTATCGCGAAGTTAGAAGCGCCAGAGAAAAATACTGATGGAAATATAATGTTCACGGAATTTTCAGCAAATATGAGGTATGTGAAAAGAAATAATTAACATAAGTGATAAAGAAGAGTACTGGTTAGTAATAAACATTGTTTGATCTATTATTTCGTTCCTATGTAAGTTATATTGATGTTTATATTCACTTAAATTAGACGGGTTGCACCCGCGATAATTTGATGTTGCACTCGCGATTGCTTCAAAAGTGAATAGTTTATTGTTTATTTTTGTTTCCTATATACTTTTTTATTTTTGTACTTTATTAGTTTAATACCTTGCGAAATATCAAGGCATAACATAATAAATGCATCGCAATTAACAGACTTCCTTGTTTTTGTCTATGATCTAGGAAAGTTGGGCCAAGTTTGTTGCACCCGCGATGGCATTTTGAACCTTCCTCCTGGCTTTTTAAATATTGCATTAAAATTCAAATGAACGAATATAAATTGAACATGTTAATATGTAGTTCTTCCAAGATAAATTTCATTAAAAATGTTTTTTATTTTATTATTAAGAAACTTTACATGCGTCTAATGTTGCACCCGCGATAATGGAATGACCCATTTCATAAATTATTGAATGCCATTGCTGGAGAGATTTAATTGTTTGAAAACAGAAAATTACATATACTCTTCTTTCCGCGCGCTTTTGATTCTATATATCTATATAAAAATATTTCCTCGTATGAAAAATCAGCTGCGTAACGTACACCCCGCATCGCGTTGGGGTGCAGGGTTCTAGGGGACCCACAACCTGACTGCCGCCAAGTACCTAACCCTTTTTAAAATCCAACTTGGGGGACAAAAACCCGACTTTGCAAGGAAGCCCAAATGTTCTCCGTTATGCCACTGTGAAAAATATTTCGAGTCTACGAAGAAGTTGTTAACAATTGAAAGCTCAAAACCCGTGTCAAATTGAAAGTCACAAATTATACCTCTGGTTTTGCGATATGAAAGTATAACGGTGCAAGTATTAGGTTCGAAGTAAAATTTTATTTATCTTTTTATTCAAGTATAATGAAGGGAAAAACATATTTTATGTTGTCTATTTCTTATCTTAATAACTGTGTTTAAAAATACATAACATATGTACAATTTTATTTTTGTTGAAGAAATAGTTATATTGTATGCTGTTTACTTATATGTTAAGAAATACCTTTAAATGATGAAAAATTAATGTATAATAAAAGTGTAAATATCTACAGTGAGGTCCCAAATTCATGGTACAAACTTTAAGAGTAGATACAGAATATTGTAACAATAATTTATTATATAGAAATGTATGAGCGCAAATGACTCGGTGAGGCGCAAGCAGGGGAAATAAAAGAAAAGAGAAATGTTGTCGGTTAGTTTCGTTGCCGGTGAGTGGCAGTAGATGTCTAGTCGCCGTTCAACATGATGCATCTCAGTAGGAGAAAATACCATTCACAAATGTGCTGACGCTTACGATGGGATACTTTACGTATGCCGAAAATGCAGGCATGCCTTACATGTACGGCCATGTAAATGGTAACGGCAGAGCTGCGCTATGAATGTATCACGCGCAGTTTCCTGATCGATGAATGCCAGATCACAGAATTTTTCAGCGGTTTCATCGTCAACTTTGTAAAACACGTTCGCTCCACTTCACCAGACATGATACTGGTCGACAAAGATCTGTAAGCAATCTAAGCCTGGAGTGAGTGAGTGAATGAATATTAACGTCCCACTGTTCAGCTACACGAGGGCTTTTTGGGGACGGTCCGCGTAATTTTGAACCATGGTCAAGTGACGCGGACGACACCTGAGCTGGCACCCCCCTCACCTAAGCCTGGAAGAAAGCATCTAAAAGGTTGTGGCTGCTAGACCAGAGTCAAGTACAAGTGCTGTTGCTCATCACATAAGTGCGAGCCATCAGACCGTTTGTAGAGTGTTAAACGAAAATCGCTTACCCTTCACTTCTTCCATTTTCAGGGAGAACAAATTTTGAATTCGGCAGGCTGTCTTCTCCGACAGCGAGCAATGTGAGTTTTAGCTGGACTTCATAGTTCATGTGCTGAATAGTTATTAAAAACATTACGCTTGTCAACGACGCTTTCAATAAACACTTTGTCTTTCCTTTCGTCTCTTATTTTCTATTGTTACAATGTCCTATACCTACCCTTAAAGTTTGTACCATGAATTTGATACCCCCACCCTGTATATTATTAACCTCTATTACCTAACTCTGCATGGTTTATCGCGGGAATCGAATTATTTCAAAAATGCCCTACTGTGTGGCACGCTGAATCATGCTGGCAAATTGGTTCTGCATGCCACACCTGAAAGGTAGCCGACCCCTGCATTAGCTCATTCAAACACTCAGAGTAAAAATATAAAGTAAAATAAAATAAATAAATAAGTTTTTAGAATCTTAAATTTTTGTCTCTTTTTCTTTTCTTAAAATTGAATTTTTTTCAACAGAATAATGTTTTATAGAATCCATCTAGACAATAATTTAATTCAAATTTTTTACAAAATGTAGAATATAATATAATTGAAAAAAGGGGACTCCCAGAGTGCAGCCTCATTGGAGAAAAAAAAGATTTCTTTGCCCAGTCTTACTTTATGAATGACTCATAAACGTTTTTAAAAACTACCGGGTGTGTAAAGCTTCATTGGATGTTTACTGTTGTAAATTAAATATTAAATGTATAGATGGCGCTACAAGTCATGTGAGAGATGTATACACGTTTGGCTTGTAGAGTCAGAATCATGTAATGTTCGTTGTGTTGTGTACATGTCTTCCGTGTTGTCTGCAAAATAAACAAAATGCCAAAAGATGAACTGAATTATTGAATAGAGAATGAAAGATACATTGGCATTATAATAGTCTACCTGACCATGGAATATAATAACTAAGGAAATACAATAGTTACAGTAACAAATAATACGTCCTCAAAATTCTTCATTCTGGATAGTAAATTTATAAATTAATTTTTAAGTAGTGAACACAATTGGATTTAGTGAACTTTTTGTTGGGCCCACGACAGCTCACTATAATGGGGTTCAACTGTATATTTGCTTTTTCCTCAACTGGGCCACAGTAGTCTATTGGTCAAGGTAACGAATTCCTGGCCAGCGTGTGATGAATTCGAGCCTACTACCCCTGAAGACCCGCCGTGTAGGGGAGCGATGCACGTTAAATTTGTCGAGAGCTCAAACGTCCTCCCGTTAGTGTGGTGTGGCAGTTAAGAGGGGAGGGGGCAGCTCACATTCCGTCCTCGTCACTTGCCCATGGTTCAAAATTAAGAGGTCCATTGCCAAAAGCCCTCGAAAAGCTGAATACTGCGACGTTAATGTTCACTCACTCACTCATTCAGACTCAGCTAAAACAGGGACAGGAACAGACACGCAGGAACAGTAAAAATATACATTTTATTGATGCAAATAAAGAATACAATATGTTAATACATATAACGAGGAATTATCTAATTTTTCCATACTTTGAAGGTGTACGAAGTAAAATATACAAGACTGAATGGCAAGGCAAATATCAATCGCTACTTTCAGAGGGTGAGGAAGATCTTCCGGATGATAAGTCAGTTGAAGTCTGGTCTCCATCACTAGATGGGCAGTTACTGTTCATGAAGTTATTTACGACTTTCGCGTGCACTCGGTAAAATTCGTCCGTTTTCGGGTCCGTTCGCTTCGTGAAGTGTTGTCGCTGAAGATGCTCGATCCAAGCAGGTTGATCATCCAACCTTCCAGCTTCTTCTTGCTGTCAAAAAGAATTTAAAAATGAATCAAAGTATTGCTCTTTTTTTCTTCTGAAAAGTGATAAACAGTTGTCCATTAAAGTTGCATTTGAAACAAATTTTCAATGCTTGCATGCTAGGAAAATTTTCAGTGCGTGAGGCAGCATTTATCCATTAAAATTAATAACAAATAAAAATTTAGCTACACGGAAAGTTTGTACCGATTTTTGACAGGCGGTATTAGCATATATACTTAACCCTTTGTTTTTTTCCCACTCTAGTAGACACAAAAGTTTATATTCTTCTTTTACTTTTCCGTAAATGCTTTAACAGATTCCATTCCCTCCCTTATTCATTCTATATAATTTGCAAAATAGTATCAAAATGAATTTAATTACAATAGAAGAAATTGAGATATTATTGGGGATCTGCATATATACGTCAACTGTAGATTTACCTTTTAGAAGATGGTACAGTTTGCCCATTACGCCAAGATCTGTCGTAACGGAGTGGAGCATGTTTCTCGACAAACAGCAATCATTGCATTCAATGTAAAGTGCATTAATGCATTTATGAAAAATCTATTTTAATCGTTTTCCTTACCAAGATGGTTAAAAAAATACTCATAGATATGTTTATGCATGCTATATATATGCATATGAGCTAGTGTAGTAAACAAACTGTAGCAACTATTGAAAACGAAACTAAAATAAAATTTATTTATTTTATTATTTCTGAGGCTATTTTAAATGAAAAAAAAAACACAAACATTTTTGTTTAACTTCTCCAGATTATTCTTACGCAAAAAAGGGTTAATACACGGAAAAGATATAAAACGATTAATATGTGCACATATTCTAGCTGATATTTCGGACATCCTTAGAAAAAGTTTGGTTAAAATACAAATATTTTTGTCAGTTTATACGCTTTTGAATACCAAAGGAAACAAAATCCATTAAAAACCTTTACTTCTTTTTCCTGAAAGACAAAAATGCCACACAACTAGCAAAATAAACATGCACTCTTTGTGGTGATGGTGTGACAGCTGAAGTAATTGTACGAAATGGCTTTCTATGTTTAAAGCTAGCTAGATGCCGAAGAAGTAACCATACATTTTTTGGGACTTTAGATTATAAGTTTTTAAGCGAACAACCTAATGAATCATATTTCAACAATGTATGCCCTCATGTGTTTTCGACCATTCTATAAAAGTTGATAGAGCTTGATTGGGATCATTTGATCCATTCGGTGTATTCACAAAACATTACATTCATAGAATTTCTCACTTATTAAGTTTTTAAAAAGTTCTCCAAGCGGCAGAGAGTAGTAAATCTGATTGTTAAAGGGATTAACTCGCAATCGATAGGTAGTAATTTAAAAATTTCGAAATTAAAAACAGAAACCCATCACGTCACAATAGTTGTAGAGCATTACATTTGCCGAGTTTTAAAATCCTCACTCGATGAAATGTAGATGTGAACAGAGGCTCATGTTCTGGAGGCGATCTCGTTTGTTAAAGATGTTTCAAGATTATAAGTATGTTAAAAAAAAGATATACCATTCATTTTAAATTCTTGAATATTATTTCTCTACCTACTAACTGAAATCTTTCCCGGCTTTCTCAAACTATAGTTATATTAATTTGAATGAATTGCATGTATTCTAAAAATAAAAAAAAAATGTCTTTATTTTTTACTTTATTTTCAAAACTATTCTAGTTAATTTTAATAGTTTGCCGACAGAATTTCAGGTCTTCTAATATATGTACAAATATGGAAGAACATTTTAAGCTGATAAAAATTTTCGTTATTTCTTACTCTTTCAGATGTATTTTACTGGACTGATATTATTAAAATAAAGTAAGTTTGAGGAATTATAAAGTCCACATAAATTTAATATTACACCCATGAATTAAAAATGAATTACTGGGTCAAGTAATGAGGAAGAGAGCAAAATATTTAATAAACAAAAGCAAACAAATGTATTTTTAAAAAGTGCACGCTAATTCAGTTATCTGATGTATAAAATATTCTTCTCTAATCATATTTGCTTAGCTTATCTTCTGACAGCATTAATTCCAAATTCTTAAAAATCCTGCTGCAGAATTTTGGAAACAAAGCTTTACATTAAAGATTCATTTATGTCGAAAATATTTTGATACTCATTGTACGAAGAATCACTAATAGTACCAGAAAGAAGACGGCTTCATGAAAAGTATATATTTTTCTTTGAAAAAGAAATATTTCTCATTTTTCTCTCAGCATGGTCTTTGAAAAATAGCTATCTTACCTTTTCGATTTTCCGTGCTTGTTGCTCTAGGATTTGTTCGAGTGAGGAACGTCTGGAGGCCAGGTCCTTTTTGATCTTGCCTTCTGTGTATTTTTCTAAGGCCACCTGAAGCTCCGTCCTCTTATTCCCGTTCTGTCTGCCGCTGTAAGAAATAAACAGCTTTCATGATGTTGCTGAAGAATGAATGACACTACAAATCTTTGCTGTGAAACACAAAAACTCATTCATATTCCTGACAGAAAGAAAAGTAGATCTAAAAAGCTTTTTTATTGAAGCTACTGCATAATATGCTGCTTAAATCGTGATTTTAAATGCTTGACTAAAAAAAAGGCTGCGTTTTTAAATTTTTTAAATTATAGGTTGGTATATTGATTTGGTTTTGCAGAAACTATAAAAGAAAAAGAAAAACCATTAAAATATACGAACTTTGGTGAAAACGCACATTTAATACAGTTTGGATGTGATAATTTAAACCGTGATGTTGCACTCAATAAATTAAATCTTAATTTTTTTCCATTACACTTATCGGAATAGTTTCTGATGGTTTTTGAATTTATCCGGTTTACTTGGTATTTTACAAGTAAATTACAGAGATTTTTAAGGTTGAGAGAGCAGCAGTTTACAAATAAAAATAATTACCCCCCCCCCACACAGGTGGTTATCAAAATAATGGAGGATAGATTTATAAAGAATCCCCTTTATTGTGTGTGTGTGTGGTATGGGTGTAGGACCGACTTTGGTATGCAATAATAATAATACAGCTTGCATTCGCCTAGAAATCGATTCATACAAGTGGTAATAGTGTTTAGAGGAATATTGTAGCGTTTTTTATGGCCCCAATCCATAGGAAGATATTGCACCCAACACCCTCACAGAACCCCTACATGTTTCAGGATTGGAATTAGGCAGTCAAAATAAAATGCTTCCGCTGATGTTCGCCAGACGAACACACGTCTGGTGGTCAGGAATAATGTAAATGAGGATTCAACAGACCAAATAACTTGTTCTTATTGCAGTTGTGTCCAGTTTAGGTGATCTCGGCACCACTGTAGTCTCTTCATAGGATTCTGCGCCGAAACTAATGGTTTTAGAATAGCTACTCTGCCATGATTATTCGCAGCATGCAGCTTCCGTTGAATAATTTTAATGGATACGGGGCTCTGAAGGTGGATGTTCATTTCGGACGTTATCTATGGCAGTGTAGTCTAGCGTTTTCGGCGATTATACTCTTCAACATTTGCTGATCACGGTCCTTCAACTTCGATTTACGTCCACTGTTCTGCTTCGCTGAAGACACTTTACCCAGGTATATGCAGGCTGTCATAACCCTTGACACAGAGGTCCTTGAAACGCCCACAAGGTTCGCTGTTCTGGACATGTATGCTCCAGCAAGGCAAGCTTCAATTACCATGCCTCTTTTCACTCCGGAGAGGTCGGGTTCAATCACGCTTTACTAGGAAATAGAATTATCTCATGCAACCTCTCACACTGGCAAATTCTTGATGGATACCTTCCCTTTCGCCACCACTAGGGGGCACACTGTTGCGATACGTGGCAACCTCTTTTTGGAGGGTCAAAGAACGACTGTTTTTTAAATGGATGTTCCTATTATTTTGTCTTATACCTGTATGTATAATTCGAAAACATTGATGTTTAAATGTTATTAAATATTATTTTAGTGCAGTTTCTTTTTAATAAATAGTAAGATTTTCTTGCATTATACTCGTATATTGTTGTTACTAACTTTCTTTTCAAAATACCGTTTCTAGTATTGTGTCTGAATATGTTTTCTATATATTTATAAAATGCTGAGTCAGACATGATATGGAAATAAAACAACTGTAATCTTACTATTTTTGATTGAATTTAAGCTCCTTGTGTAGTTTCTGTCTTTCGGAGGATTCCAGATAGGGATTAGCCGGTTTCTTTGGTTTGATGAGTTCTTCATCTGATACTTGGCCTTTTTTTGGACGAGAAGGGATATCACCTCTCGTCTTGGGGTAGTACCCTGAAAAAACATGTTAGAAAGCTTATTTATGAATTGATTATTCAAAATCAATTATTATTACTAAGGAAATATTCCTTTAAAAAATAGCCTTCCACTCAATATTCTTTAGTTTTGTACGAAAAATCAATATTTACTGGGTAAAAGAATGCAACATTGAAAATTATTTTGATTTAAATTAGAGGGTCACATTTAATTTTTTATTTAATTTTACTGTGGTGACAAAATTTCAAACATAAGGATTCAAGAAATTGGCGAGAAATTTGAAGTGTTAGTCATTTGAGAAATTCCGAGAAGCTTCTTAGCATTTATTTTACAACTAATGATCTTCTATTAACCCCATAACTGGTTTTCCCGTGCAATGTATGGGCTACCGAAAGTTCGCCACAATCGGTTTGCCCGTACATTGTACGGACACTGATATTTTCTTCCTTCTATCCTTGATTTGTTCTTTTTTTAATTCTTATAATCAGATTGTTAGTGCTAGAGCTTTTAAGAGACGCAGTTTGCCCGTGGTACTGAAATACTTCTCATCCGGGATTTTCTTGGTGGTGAAGGCGATAAAATTTCATTGAAGGCAGGAGTTTAGATTCTTGAAAATATTCGATAAGGAGCAGAGATTGGCAAGGCAACGTGTAATTTGTTGCTTGAGTAGAAATGAGAATGGAAAAGATTATCAAAAAATGCCGATATTATTTTTGTCCCATTGCAATGTAAGACTTTGTATTACACCATGCTTCAAAATGTGTGTGCATATGTATATGCACACACAGATAAAAAAAATCCTCAACCGTTTGAAAAAGAAGTGCGAACATGAAGATATATGATCTTTTAAGATATATGAAACATTCTCCACAGCATGCAGAGTGCAATTAAAAAGCAAATATTTATGTGGTTTTTGTGTTCCACAATTATAAAATAAAAATTAGCGTGAAAACTTTAAAATTGAAAATTAAAATAAAATCCTTCAATTTTCGCATTCTACTATTATGTTTAGTCATATGCAATAAAAAATGTGCTCCTTTTTTTTTGGAACATTTTTGGCAAAAAATGAACCTTTTCAGGGGTTAAGTTTCATTTGAATCTTCCCAATCAATGACAAAATAAAGTAACTACAGAAGAGCAACCTAGATACATAACATATTGATAAAAGTGAATGAACATTTTCTAAGTTTATCATTTTAAATGGAATTATTTTTATCCTAGAACTACTTCGTCATCATTGTTTTCATTTAATAAATAAAACGAGTATTTTAAAAATACTTTTGCGGAAATTAATTTGCATTATTCATTTTCCAAAGTTTTAGTCAGGATTCTAAACGAACACAGCAAACATTAAATTTACTTTGATTGATTGGCCGCGTTTTAATGCATCACGTGTGTTATTGGCAACGTAAATCGCAATTTTGGTCTTGCGCAAAAGACAAAGGCGACACCTGATCTAACACCTCACTCTCCACGCCACACATACCACGCTAAAGTGAGGATTCTTGAGCCTTCACAGCTTTAACACGTGAACCTTTTTTCTCGACAAAAATAACGCAAGCCACTCTGTGTACTACGGCCACTTGAATTTGAAAATTTTGTTTTTTATAAAAAATCAAACATTTAATTAAAATTAAGTTGTTTTATGCAAATCCATGTATTTTTGTTAATGCCATCCGATTGAGGCCCATGGAATTCATCGTGGCAAGGGACTAGAATACGCCTGTAGTTTTGACCGCAGCCTTGAGGGAGAGTTCTACGGTGGATGGTCAAGGGGTCTCCCACCCCTCTTTCCCTACCATCAGTGCCGGTATATCCATTGGGGGCTTGGGCGGGCGCCCAGAGGCCCAGAGAAGCTAGACTTAACCAGATTTTTAACCTGGTTATAAATTTCGATCCTTCAGTGTCAAGGAGGCCTGTAGATTTTCTGCGCCCAGGGCCCGAATGAGCTTAACTCGGCATTGCATACCATCAACCTCTGGAGAGGACTTTCGTCTAGATGTATGATTAGAGTGCCCCCATGTGCATTATACATTTACAAACATCCATGCCTTCTTCGGGATTCGAACCCCAGCCCCTTGGCACAGCAGTCAACTTCATTTACCACTATCCCATCTGGGAGGTTATGCGAAACCAATTAATAAACGAGATGTTATTCCCAAAAAGAGCTGCATTACATCATCTTAAATCCCGTTATCAGCAGTCTCCTACTTAAAAATCGTAAGTAATTTTATTATGTTTAATAGTTAGAGTCGAGTTAAGCTAAAGACGTTCACATAGTTAATTTATTTTGATATTTATTATTCAAATGAATAAATTGGTTAAAGGTTAGGGCAACTTTTTACTGAATAAATATATCTTTTGGAATAAACAAAGCGCACTTTGGTCACAAAATATAAAGCTTTTTGCGACAACAAAAACACCCAATCAACTATTATTAAAGCAAAATGATTTCTAATTAACCTTCTTTAGTTTGCGGTGGTCGACGTCTCCTGTCTTCATCTTCCATCTTGTTTATCGTTTGGAGTTTTACGCGTCGTTTTGTGTTTCTGGAATCACTTTCAGAATCATAGCCACTGTGTCTATCATCGCTTTCTCCTTCATCCGCTTCCGAATCGCTATAGTCGGGTTCTGGAATCATTTCCGGGTAGAAATAATCTGCAATGAACAAAAATTAAAACCATTCAAGATAACATTAGTTCTGTAAAAAACCTTGTTTACACATTATTTGGAGCGAAATATTATGAGATATTTTTTAGTCTTCTAAAACTGATATATTTTTGCGACATTTTCAGTAATTATGGATATGAGAAAAAATTGCCCTCGTAAGTAAAAATGGGAGTTTCGGAACAGCATTTGGCTCTTATGGCGGGAATTCAATTCCAGTTCAATAAGTAAATATTTTTCATCCTATAATTCAGGAAACATACTTCACTTTCAGAATCAAAACCACCCACCAAACCAAAACCACTCCCACCCACTGGTATCCAAACTAAGAAAAGCAACCTGTTTTTTTTTTGTCTAAAATGAAAATAAATGAGCATAGAAACAAAAAATTTAGAGGAAATTTGCATTTAAAATTAAAAAAAAAAAAAAAAAAAAACGGGAATTTGAACACTAATAAGGAATTTGAACACTTTAACAATAATACAATGGTGATATCGACTTTCCATGCTGCAAATTCAGTTGTAGGACACCGTAACAAGTGAAGACAAGACACGGAGTAACCCTAGTTCCAGATTATATATGGACTTTGAAAATGAACTTAAAATACAAATATATTTTCCAAAGTCGTCATAAATATGTTCCATTCGTTTCTGAGCTGGCCATTCCATTCGCTGTAAACCGTGATCCTCAAGATAGTCCTCAACAAATACAGCTCAGGTAGGCCACGCATTATAATCCACCAGAATGAATTCTTTATCAGTAGGAGTGGCCTATGTGGGTAGCTGTGGATCTCGTCTCAGTAACTCACACCAATCATTGCTCCTCCGTGGAGCCATGCAAGTCAATGTGACCAACGATACAGATCCCTATCCAAACCAAACCATGATTCCATCATCTCTGTAACTGTTTTTTTCCCCAGCCATTTTGGATTAATTATATCTAGACCATTGTTTTAGTATTAAAATAATAACCCAAAATAAATAATAATCCAATAGGTTGCGGTAATACGTAAGTACCGTTTTTTTGGTACTTACGCATTATCATAACTTATTGGCGACATTATATGAAACGAAGCACATGATTGTTGATTCAGTGCATACGACACATGTGAAATTGGGTTTGCCAACTTGGCGAGTTATCTTGAACGCTGGAGATTGTTGCGGTAATACGTAAGTACCGTTTTTTTTTTCCAGATGTTTCTGCATAACAACAATCCCCCCCCCCCAATTTTTACTTTTTTAATGCGTTTTTTTTCATGTACACTTTTTAGAATTTCGATGTTTTCCATAATATTATTTATTGCGTCATAAACTGCTAAATTGTTGTTTTTCTAAAACTATTGTTTTTCACGCCATCTTGTTTCCGTTAACTCAGTTTCGAGTTTTAAAGTAGTGCTATTTTGGCGCAACTTCAAAATTCGTTGCCAAGCAATATATATAAGAAAATTACCTAATATTCTTTTACAATTTATTTTCATAAGTGTACGCAATTTAAAGATTAAGATAAAAAAACAAACATAACTGTTTAATGAAGGAAGCAAATAAAACTGAAACACGACATACCCTGACATGTTATAGTAGTTCAACCTCAGATGAAACCTTGAATACGATAAAAAATTTAAACATAGTATATTTTTTTTTAAAAAAAAGTTATTTCAATAATAAATACCCATGCTGCTGAAAATGGAAATATTACTTGTAAATTGTAAAATAATGCTTTTAATCTGCCATAAAGCAGCAAATTGTAAATAATGTTATATGTTGCCACTTTTATTTTTTATCTAAAAAAAGGTGATGAAAAATAAATTTGTATTGCATTCTTTGAAATATACAGCTGTTTCGGGTGATTGCATATAAAAATATTGCCACGTGTTTATTGTAAAGAAAAAAAGAGAAAAATGTACTGGATTTTATAAAATACTGAAAATTATTTCTTTTAATGATTTCTTTTTAACCAAGAAAAGTATTTTTTTTATTTGTGTATCGAAAGTAAAAATTATACAATAAGACTAGACTTATTTAGCTCTAGATTTATTACTACTCTTGCTAGACTAACTAGTAGCGACCTTAAATGTCTTTCCTTTGATAGTAGCAGAAAAGTCCAACCCTCTTTGTAAAAAATGCTGAGACCATCCAGCTTTATTGGATCGCATTCTGGGTTGCATCGGACTTTCTACGGGGGACAAAACATCCCCTTATAATTATAGAACTTTTGGCGGTTAACAACCTTCTGGAGCTGATCTGACATATGTGAGATCTTTCTAGGATATGCAACAACAACAGATTTATTTCGGTTGCTGGATATTTGTGGTAGTGATTTCGTGAAAAGGAACGGAAATGTGTAACAGGAAGTCGGGGAAACGTGTGCTATTTGATTTGACCAATCAGCGCGCTTCGTGGTGTCTCTTCGCTACCCTCGCATCGGGGTCTAACTCTAGTAACCATCAGGCTGCCAGCCTTTTTTTATATTGTTAAATTTAGCATTTCAAAAGATTCGAATTCAAATACTCGGTATAATTTTCTTGACTCTAAATCCGCTTCCAGTCTTATTAGACTTCATCCAGGATGAACTTGCGATTCTTACGTTCAATTGTCAAAGTCTCAGGGCTCGTTTTTATGACAGAACTTCCCTCTATATTTTAAATACATTTTAAATATATCCATATGTCTTTTTCCAATGATAAATTTCCAGCAGTCATTGTCAAATAAAATATATTTTGTGAAAACGCAAAAAAGATAAGTTATACAAATCATTTCTATGTTACTGGTGGTGGTGGTGTGTGTGTGTGGGGGGGAGGTATAATGATTTCATATGTCTGGTGTTTCGTAAGCTATATACGGCGTAATTATCTGAAATATATTGCACAGTTTATAACATTTGCATCAGTTTAATATAACAATGAATATTTTCCCTCATGTGTTTCAGTAATATCTCAGTTTGTTTAGCAATCACATTGTAACGTAGATTCGAGTTCGAGGATTTTATACTATCAGTCTGAAAGAGCAAGACAATTCTTCAGAAGCGATGAAAATGTATTGTAGAAAAACGATCCTTGAAGTACAGGATACAGCACTAAAATTCTGTACTTTTTAAAAGTGTAAAATTCACACTTTTTACAGCGCTCTACTATCAATGTCTGAAAATACAAATACGTAATGATTCAGATTATTCGCAAGCACTCGCTTGTTCGATCGTAGCAACTAATCACTAGTCGACTCTTCAACGGTCAAAACAGTACAAACTCATCTACAGTGAGCGGCTCCTGAAGGGATCTTTCGAGAAAGATCCGCTTGTGACATAGATCGTGATTTTTATAGATTTCTCCAGTAATTTCCAGAAGCATCCATATGACCCCAACTCGCCAAAAATGATGCCTACTTGGTTCTATCGCCTACATTTCACCAAGTTACCATTGAATCTCCATTGCAATGTAAAGAACTTGTAAGGAACTACAATTTTAACATAAAATAAATGCAACAGAAAATAATATTAATGTATTACACATCCAGCTATAAATTATTTACACTGTTTTGAGCATTCATTACACAAAATTCGGTACATACGTATAATCGCAATCTATTGGCGACATTATATGATCCGAAGCACATGGTTGTCAATTTAGCGCGAACGGCACATAGGAAATCGCGGTTGCTAACTTGGAGAGTTATTAATAGAGTTGGCGATGTTGCGATTGTACGTAAATACCCAAAACTCGTATTAATATTATTAATAAAGAATCTCCGTATAAAATGACGGATGCTACTGCATGTTGAGAGTACGTCGCGGCCTAAAAATCACCAGTTAAATTGATTTGGTAATAATGTGACGAAATTTATATATATTTGTGAAATATGTTAGATGAATCTTAGAAAGAAGAAGCCTTACAAATCTTAGAACGAATCAAAAATAGAACTGCCATAAGTTGGGGAAGATCTTATCAAAATAAGAAAATGTTCCTTATTCAAATTTGGATGGATAAAATATTGTTTATACAAAAAATAAATTTTTTTTTCAGTGTCAGGGAATGTATGCGGATAAAAGTGAGCTGGTGAAATTAATACAGAATATTTGAATTAAAAAAATCGTATTAATTAAAAAGCATTCTGCACACATTCAGTTGCGTGAAACTTCAAAATAGATCACCTACTGAATACATTTTCAGTAAAACTCAATAATCGGAACTCTCGCAGAATTTTTTGCAGTATTTTCTTACATAATTGTTTAGCAAACACAAAATATAAGTGCATTTCTTGTCGATAGATGGCGCATTCAGCTTTTATTGAGATTTAGCTTCCTGTTTTGAAGAGTAATATAATAGACTTGGATATATTTAAAAGACATTTTAGAATTAAAAAAAGAAGAATCACATGTGTTTCTTCTCCACAAATACAAATAAAGAAGAATTATTCATACAGAAAAAAAATCCAAACATTTCTTTTTCATCTCGCATACAATTTATACAGCGACCAACATATATTCGTTGTTTTAAATAATTTTTTTTTTTTTTTAAATTCCTCAAAATGAAAAAAAAAAAAAATTTTTTGAATGCAAGTTAGAATTTAAAAACGATAATTTATCGTTGCTAAATAACCACCAAATGTTGTAATTTCTTCAAATTTAGTTAAAAAAAATATTTGGAGCATATTATTATTATTACTAATTTTTTTTTGTTTATAATTCGTATGGTACGGAATATGTCTTTTAAGTGCTTAAAATATATATCTTAATTACTTTTTTTATATTTAGATTGCTAGAAAATAGTAAAGAAATTTTTATTTTACTAGATTCATTCAACGATTTAACCTCTGTCTTAAAACGGAGAGCCTTTTTTTCCCCGAATAAAGCTAAAAATCGTTAGGTTCGTACATAAAATTTTTTTTTTTTTCAATTTTAATTAGGGACAGTTTTGCAAGTTCAAAATTATTATTTTATGCTCGACTTTAAAATACTACAACATTAGCTTTAATATTAATTATTATAATGTAGTTTATATAGAACATCATGGGAATATTCAGTTTTATCTGCAATACTTTTATTCAGAATACTTGTATTTGGCAGTTTAATTTTAATACTTAATACAATGCCAAATTTAATACTTAATATTTGCCAGTGCCGCTTCATCCATTCGGCGCCTGGAGCGGGCGCCCAGAGGCCCGGAAAAGCTGGACTTAAACAGATTTTCTGGTTATAAATTTTGATCCACCAATGCCAAGGGGGCATTTTGATCTTCTGCGCCTATGGCCCGATATGAGCTTAAATTGGCACTAATTTCAGTATCAGCTGAGGGCTGGTTTTCAGATACATCATTTTCAGTAGTATTCTATCACATTCAAATACCGTTTCTCATAGCAACCTGAGAATGTTTTGGCCGTGGAATTTTCTCAACAGGAAAATATTAATAAAACTAAGTTGTATAAACTATGTGTAACAATAAATATTGGTCTTGAAATCAATCTTAATTAAGTAACTATGAGAGAAAATTCAAAACATAAGCAAACAGAAATGATTTCAGGAATGAAAATTGCAGTTTATAACTATTTCACACTGAAGAAATGTATTGTGTTCAAAGTTATTTTGAATAAATTCAATTTAGAAACGCAAAAATGTTTCAAAAAGAAGCCGAAACTAAAACCTAGACTCAGAAAACTTCAAATATTTTAAAAACTGATTGATTTTCAGATCTGAAATTTGGAGACAAGCTTACAAAATATATGGGCAATTGAAAAGTGGGGGTTGGGGGGGGGAGAGAAAAACTGATATGTTTGTTATTTTTAGTGGCTGTGAGAGAATGCATCGCGCTTCCACTCATTTTAAGAAAAATATGCTACAATTAAGAAAAGAAAAAGAAATTATTATTACTAAAATGGGGAAAAAATGGGTACAAATTTACAAATAATAACATAAACGCGGTCCTTTCTGTAACAAAAGTTTATGATCAAATTTTCAATTCTGATGTGTTGCTGTGTTGTTCATTTTTGAAATGATCTTCTGGATATGAGATATTTTAATTTTTACAAAAACTAGAGCACTTTATCTCAGTTATTATATGAAATTGCATAAAAAAACAGTGATTATATTAACATAAGGAACTGTAAACTTTGTAATAAATAGTGATTAATAAATCTGAAGGTTAAAACACTTCTACTATTATACAGAACATACACAAAATATTTCAGTTAATTATTTTCAAAACTTTTTGAGCAATCGCTGGCAACATTTGACCATTAAAAAACACACACATTTCGAGTAAAAGGCGTTTTAAGGTATGGCATCTTGCTTAAAGTAATTACATCTGCTTTTACTAAAACACTTGTAGTTTTTGTTCTAATGAACGGAAAATAATAAATTGGTATTTTTATAAAGCTAATAACATAGCCTATAAATTAAAATCATAAAAGAATTTGTCAATTTTTGGCAAAATTCACAACTTCAGGGTAGTCGGATACCTTAAACATTACCGGCCACAAAACTCGTATACCTTGGCCTCTTTCGAGTTGAACAAAAGGCTGTGTTCACAACGAAACAAGATCGAAATTTGAACATGAAACTTTCTGGACACTACAGGACGAAATGGAATCTAGATATGACTAGATTGTGTTTGAAACTCTGAACACACAGCAAAGAGCTTAATTTCAGAAATTTAACAGAGCTTAAAATTGTAAATTAAAGGGTTAGCTTAAGAATGTACAAGCATTGTTTAGTTTACTGGGATATAAGTAATTAGTTTGAAAACCATCTCTTAAACTATACTTATGTAATATTTAATCTTATCTTTACAATACAAACACATAAAATAAGTAAATTTAGATTAGAAAATAAATAATATGATGCTAAATATACACTCACATAGGGAGTTCTTCCTAAAACAAAATATTCTGAGATGAACGCGAGGAAATAACATATGAAAGAAATAAAATGTAGAGGCATTTAGAGAGTTGAAAGTTAAGTATCTCATTTAAAAATGTTTCAAGCTATTTTTCTACAAGGAATTGCACTTAAAGAGTTTTCAAAGTCTTCTACTCACCCGAACGCCTCCATACATTCCATCTAGCGTTCACATCACTCAAGGGAATGGTTCGCAGATTAGGCTGAAATTAATAATTCACAATTTAGAAATAAAACTTCACTAGGTTGCTAAGTATTCAATTAAAATCAAAAGATTTGCAAAAGAAATAAAGACATACATTCAAACAAAGATTTTATTTTTGTTGTGCTGAATAAATATCTTTTGAGCTTATTAAAAGTAAATTTCGAGAATCAAGATTATCATTCTAAAAATTAATTTTCTTGGAATGTTTTTAGGAATGTTATTACTGAAAGTGATGATAATTCCTTAAATAGATTTTAAAACTTGACTCAATTTAAGTTTTACTTCTTAAAAAGATTATTTTCTATAAAAGAAAAGACGATATTGCAAAAATATATTTAATATTATATGATATTCATTTGAAATAAATAATTCGTATTCATGTGAAATAAAATATTGACGATAAATAAATATTTTAAGCGATAATAAATGACGATAAATAAATAGTTAAATTTCTTAGCAAACAAATTAATTCTAAAGGTAATTTAGTATGCAACTAGCAGGTAAACCCGTTTTTCGCGTAGATGAAATGAAAAAATATAACAATCAAAATTGTAAAATAAAAACAAACGAAGTAAACATTTCAATAATATTTGAATAATTTTAAGTAAATTGCAAATTATACCCCACGCAAAAGAGCATTTAGCAAATAATAAATAAATATAGCTGAATTATTCGATATTTCTATGGTTCATCTGTCATTCAACATATAAAAAATATCTAAGTCAAATATATGAATATAGTCATCTAAGCTGCTGTGGAATACGATTCCTGTAAAACCCCCTCATAACATATCTCTATTCAATAATAACAGTTTTACCAAATCTTAAGTCTGTAGATCAAATAGTTCAAGAACAGAAATTTTTGTCTATTACTCTCCCGCCAATCACCTTGGAAGTCGACTTCCATTCTTGATTTCTACACACCAAAATTAACATGCGTGCCAAATTGCAGGTCTATAAGTCTGGCTGTTCTAAAATGCAAAATTTCTTTTAATCTATAACGTCCCTTTAACCCCTGTTGGTTGTGGATTTTTGTAAATCCCGCTCTTAGAGTATCTCTATTCAATAAAAGAAACATATCTTCCAAATTTTAAGACTGTAGGTCTAATACTTCTCGAGATCTCGTGATGAGCGTGTGTGAGTGAATTAGTAGCTTCTTCCTTCATATACATATAAACATCGTTTACATGGATGAAAATTGCCGGAAAAGTAAATACTTAATCCTCTCTAGACCCGAATACATTAAGAGTCGGCATTTTACCGGTTGGAAAAGAGGGTAGAATTTTTGGATATGTGCTTTGGAGTAAGGCAAACAGGGAGAAAAGCGAATTCGTTTTCTAACTTTCCCTTGATGCATTACGACCGAGATTCATGTGTTCGTAGAATCTGCATGTTAAGCGACAGAAGAAATTGAAGCCCTACTAAAAAGATATTAAAAGTAAAATATAAAGTTAAAAATACAATTAAAAAAAAAGAAAACAAGAAGACGAAAAAAATGTAGAGATTGTATCTAATAAGTTGAAAATATCTTTATCAGTACATTAAAGTATTCCAATGGATAAAAAATTTACACACAAATTGAACAGTGACATTAAAACAACCATTTTTAGTCATAATAAATAAATCATACATTTAAAATTTTATCATCAAAAATTTTATGACTACATGCTTTTGCATAAGAAAAGTAATAAACTAGAATGCAGAACAAATGTAGAGATTCTATTTATTTTTTGACTATATCGGATAAGTTGAAAATATTTGTAATTTTATGTAAAAATATTCCAATGAATTAAATCTTCAAAGTTACTGTACAATTAATTTGTGTGTAAATTTGTTATAATTTTTATCTTCATGAAAAATAAATTATAAATTTAAAATTTTACTGCAATAAGTTTTAAATCTACAACTCTTTGCGTAACCAAAATAAAAAAAAATTAGAATGCGAAATAAATAAAAATATTTCATTTTTTTGACAATATCTAATAAGTTCAAAATATCTTTGTAATAAAAAACATTGTATGAAAACATTCCAATGCATTAAATCTTAAACTTAATTCAAAATTTTTTTAGGGAACAATAAATTTAACATCATAATAAATAAATAAATATAAATAAATCAAATTACAAATTTCAAATTTTATCGTCAAATTTTTTTTTCATCTCTTCATTTTTCACCATTATAGAAATGAATATATATTTGTGAGTCCAGGATCTGATTGTAGATTATTAATTTTGTCTGGTCAACCATTACAAATAACAAAGTAAAACAATAAAAAAAATATATGAAGCAACGTGGCTTCTAAATAGAGCAATATCGAAGATTTTGGACGATCAACGCAATCAACTTTCTGGGTGTTTCCACGGTTACACTATTTAATTACGCGAACCTATCAACCAATCTAAAGATTCTCGTATAAACGAGCTAAGAAAAAGGAACGGCAAAGAGCAAGCTTTTATCCCCAACCCACATTTTGTATGCTATTTGCTGGTTAGTATATAAACGGGGCCCTAGATTTTAAAATTGCTTACTTTATATGAGTAAATCACAGGTCGTTTCTTATCTTCAAAGTATTTGATTGTCTCTTATTAGCTTACGTTTTTTCTAAACATAATAATAGCAATAAAACTTTTTATTATAATGTTTAAAGCTTTCAGGTACCAAATTTCTTTCAATATAAGTGTCAATTTATCAATTTCCCCTTTTTTTAGTAGATTTAGCCCATTTGGTCAATGTGTGTATGATTCAATAATAGTAAATATCCCAATAAAGTGTTTCTAAAATCATTTTTCTAAACTTAATTGAAAAAAAATGAAAGTACTTTATTGTTACTGATTTTTTTGGAAGAAATAAAAACCACTGCAAGCAAAATATTTTTAAAAAAAATTTTATATTGCAGAAGTAATGTGACATACTTGGGTAACTTTAAAGAGAAAGAACTTTTAATTTTTTCATAGTAGTTTTTTTTAACAAATAACTATTCATAGTTTTAAATTTTGTCAACTTTTAATTTAACTTTAATTATTTTTTCATTTTTTGCAGATAACCAATTCATATAGTTCATTCATTCAATTCAGTGTTAAAATTTAAAATAAGTTCTCACACTTTTTGTTTTCGCTATTATAAGAAAAAAATATTTTATCTGTTCATTTGTGCATGTAAATACTTAAAACCAAATTTTTCAATAATATCAAACAAACTTTATAATAAATATTGAAAGAAAAAAAACCCTACAGAAATAATATTATTTGAAAAACATAATATCGCACAGAAATTATTCGGTTTCAGCAATGGGCGCCGAGAAATTATGTATATATTTTTCTTTCACTTGTTAAAATCTAGGCCTCAACTTTTATTTCCTTATTTCACACTGAAACTAGTTTAACTTAAATTATTCAATTTTAAATAATTCAATGTAGAATGATAATAGAGAGACAAGAAGAAATTAATTTTTTAAACGTTACGAATATTACAACACACTATTATCTTTTACATACACAAATAGAACAAAACAAATTTATAAAATTAATTAATTTCCTTCTTAATATCCCATTTAATATCGAAATTTTTAAATAAGTTTGAAATATAAGCATGCTTTTTAACCTTCTGTTATACACATGAGCGAAATATGAACAATGGAAAAATTTTAAACAGCCTTTATTGTTTAATAATATATTATTATTTAATTATATTTAACATTAATTAAAAGCTTATTTTAAGAGTAATGATTTGTGTAGAATGTTTTAAATACATTTATCTTTGAACTATAGTATTCAGCCCTCATACACATATTTCACAACATAAATCACAAAATTAAACTGTTTTGTTCTTTCCTAACAAGCATTTAAAACAATTCATGCTCCTTTAGGAGGATCTTAGCATATTTCTGTAAAAAGCTTCTGAAAACTGACAAAAGATCTATAGAAAACTATAAAATCATTCGAAATGAATTATATTTATGTTTTCCTATTTACGTCTCACTTTGAGGTTGCTGCGCCTGAGCTGGCATCCCACTCTCAAAACTTCCACACCATTAGACGAGAGGACTTCTAGCCTCAATATATTTAATGTGCATCAGCGGGTTTTCAATGACGGATGCTTATTAACGTCATTCTATAAAATGACACAAAGGCTATTGGCGACGGACCTCGTAATTTGATCCACGGGGAAGTGGCTAGGATGACACCTAAATTGACATCCCTTATCCAAACTATCACACCGCGTAAAAAGGAGAACTTTGAGCCATGACAGATTTAACATACATCTACACGGCGGGTCTTAGTGGCATCTAGGATCGAACTCGTGACCTTGACCACTAGGCTACTGCAGTCACGGGTTTTCAATTGCAACATGACTCTTACGAACGACTCGGCATAAACAACACTGGGCAGTGGCGTAACGTACACCCCCGCATCGTGAGGGGGGAGGGCCCAAAGCCTGACTGCCACCAAGTACCTACCCTCTGTAAAATCCAACTTAGAGGCCCAAAATCTGACTTTGTAGGGGGGCCCAAGAGTTCTTCGTTACGCCACTGACGCTGGGGGCTAGTTTGATAACGTAACTACTCTCGACGCTGCCACCGTTCTAAATAAAAGAACGAAGATAAAAGCCTGATTGACTTTAATTAATATAGGGTGTTCCAAAAATAACGCCCCTCGGGGGCTCACCTTCTTTAGGTGAGTACGGGTGTCACAATCCCGAGGTGCCCTAGTGATCTTTTCCTTTTCCCACAGGGTTTACTGTCTTTGGTAAACACGGGCTTCACGAACCCGGGGTACCCTAGTGATCCTTCTCTATTTTCGACCCTCTTTCTTGTCATTCAATTCATTCTTTCTTTCTCTTCCCGTCTAGACCACAGATATTAAAACAAATGTTTGGCGCAGTATAGCCGAAATCGGCTCTTGCGCCAATAAACCCCAAAATCACTCACTCACTCCAAAAATAACGATCTATTTCTTTGAAAATACTAATGTATTGATTTCTTTGCAGGTGTTTGAAGAAATGCTCTCCTTAGAAGAAAGAATAGCCATCGTTTCCTGGAAGCTGGGTGGTAAAACATATGAAGAGGTGTGTCAGCTGTATCAGCGAAAAGGCGGAAAATAGCCAACAGCAAGAGTCAATATCAGGGTATTTGTGACCAATTCAGACAAAGAGTAGCATGATGGATGAAAAACGTGTGAATGACCCTCAACATCTGATGATATTGTCAAGAGACTTTACCTCAATTTGTTCACATTGTAGCCTTGTTGGTGGCTATTTTCGGACTGAAAATTGATGCACCACTTCATATGTTTTACCCGCCAGTTTCCAGAAAATAATGACAATTCTTCCTTCTAAGAGCATTTCTTCAAATACTTGTGAAAAAAATCAATACATTAGTGTTTTCATGAGAATGGATCGTTATTTTTGGAACACCCTGTATATCACCAAGACAGGTAAATTTAATCAGTTAATGTTAAAGCTTAAGATAATTAAATGTAGAATATAACACAAATATTTGAATAAAAACTTGAAAACCATTGTTTTTCGTAATCAAAGAACCAAGAACAAACCTTTGCAGGATATAGATGCTAAGTAAACAATTTATTTCTCAATCACTCTCCTTCTAGAATGACATTAAGCCTCTTGCCTAAAACTTCTAGGATCCTGCACCGATTTAATAGAAGTTGTGTGAGTGACAGGGGCAGCGACGTAACGATTATGCATATGAAGCGTAAAAGGTACTGCTCTCTTATCAGATGGATACTTGAGATAATATTTCGAGTGACGCTTAATTCCGTTTGCCTTTCGGCGTACAGTTAAGCAAATTAGGACCTGGACTTAATTTTGTTTCGTCTAATTTAATTATATTGGGTCGGTCGCATCTAATTGTTAATGAGATGCTTTGATCAGTGGGATGTCTGGTGTCTCATTGCCACTCGTTTATCTCGTTTTTATTTATCTCAAAAAATATATTTTTCTTTAAGCATCGTTTTTTTTTTAGCTTGAAGGAATTAAAGAATATTATTCGAAATGTGGCAATTTTCTAGGAATCTCAATCTCTCCGTCAACCATTGATGAATTATGGTATTTCTAAAGAGAGAGAGAGAGAGTATATTAAATAAAATTTATTAATATTTTCACAATACAGTTAAATTACATTAGTTTTCACTTTATAAATAAGCTACAATTAGATTATTCTGTTCAGTTTTTAAAAGAAACTAGTATAAGTAATCAATCTAAATAAATTTACTTATATTACTACTATATCAGTGCTTCTCAAACTTTCAATATTTGCGACCAAATATCATAATTTTCATCGCACCTCCATTCCTCACAATAACAATGTATTGAACGCTTAAGTTACAATACGACTTTAACCTCTTAAGTGCCACCGGCGTATTTCAACGTCTCGCTCACCCGAAGCGTTAATTGCCCCGGACGTATATATACGTCTTTCTAAAGTACGATCTTTTCTATGCACTGTTATACATAAATTTATTCCGAAGGCTTAAGAACACAAACAAAAAAATACTAAAAGTGTTTGCAAAGGATTTACTTATTTCAGAGGATTTGCTTTTATTTTATTCCTTTTCTCCCCCCCCCCCTCAATACATCACATATACGCTCCTACGAGAAAAACGGAAGCATTGGGGAGCGAATCGCGTAACTTTTAACCAGCAAAATACCAGTTAAGGGATTAACAACAAACCGTACAAATCATTGTTTATATAATCATAAATAAAAATTATTCCTCACTGGCCTAATTTTTTAATTACTATTATAAACAGACATATACAAAGATTCAGCAGTTTTCTAAGAATATTCCTTACTTAGGTATGCAAACATTACGCAGAACATTTAACAATTAAAGCAATCCACACTGTTTATTTCAATGCCTTTCCTGCTGCTTTCTAGATTCTAGAAAACCGTTTCAAGAACCCGGCTTAAGAAATAATCCATAAGGAAATCTCAGGAACTTTAAGGCTAATAGTCAAATCTTAGTATTAAGTACCACATCAAGAATCTACCGTCTTTTATTTAGGGTGTATAATTTAGCAATGAAGTTGCAATTTATGCTGCTCCAGTGCCTTCATTTGAATGGGTAAGTGAAGTACTTTTCCTTCAAAATGAATGAAAATCGACGCTAATGATTCTTCAAAACGTACCAACTGACTCCCAGTACTGTTGTAGTTTTCTTGCGTGTGTTTATATTGAGGAAAACCTTATATATAGAAGGTTAGGAAGTTTAGAGGATGGATGCCCCATAATTTAAACCGTTTTCCGAAGAAAAGTTTTCGAAAATGGAATAGTGAGATATCATTCGTGCCACCATTTACCCACTGAACTAGAGAATTCGAATGTTTTTGGCACGCCATCATGAATTAAATGTGCAAACGATATCTGTAAGTATATTTCTTTTTTATCACTCAAAAAAGAGAGCAGGTGGTCCATTAACATTGAAATACAAATTAAACTAAATATGCATACATTTCTTTTTTTCCTTCTCTGTTCTTAGATGCCATTTTCATGTCAAGTTAAGTTTGTAGAACTTTAGAAACACGAAAGAAAAGGTTATAGATGATGCGAAATGCAAAATAAAATATGTTTCTTTTAATTTTATTAGCAGCCATTTAAATATTTTTATTAATTTTAATAACATTGAGAAGTTCCGTTTTAAATTAATATTAATCAATTAATTTAGTGAGATTTAAAGAAATAACCTAATTGAAGGGAAATGGTATATTTTGATATATAAATAAACTATTATTAATTAAAAAAATTATATATAAATACGTCGAAATATTTTTAAAATATTACTGACATACATTTTAAAATACTGCTGATTATTATAGTAGCAAATTAGAAAATATGAAAAGTTTTTTCGTGCTCACTGAAATAAAATACGAACAAACGGAACTTGTTATGAGTTATTTGTTGTGAAATCTTTACGGATCAGATTAAATAAATATATTAGAAAAATATAAATATTTTTATTAATTAGTTAGGTGATGATTCCAAATTAATTAACTTGCTATTCTGACCTACAGGTAACGAATATTAATATGTTTAACATACTTTGAAATTGTGTAATAACTTACGGATTATATACAATTATTACTAATTACGTATAATTAGTAATAATACTTCAATGCCAAAGAAATTCCAATAAGTAAATATTAAACAAGTCTACGTAATTTTATAATTTATAACCTCTCTCTTTGTTATAGTCATATCAATATTTACTTGTGAGTATAAGCGGAACTCTGATCGGATCTATGAATGCAATTAATATTAAATGAATGATAAAAACGTTGTGGTTTCAAAAAGAATAGGCAGTACAATTTGTGGATACTTCTTTACTCTGCATAAAGCTCAGGATATTTCATGTAACTTTTTATTTTTAAAAGTAAAACTATTAATTTTATAAAGAATAATTTTATCAAATTTTACACAACTAAATATCAAACAATTTAACTATTAATGAGATGAATCCACTTCCTCCCCACGCACATTCGCTTATACAAAATATTAAAAATAAAAATCTGTTCAGGTCAATGAACTCTTATGAAATGCAAATAATAAAAATTGGAAGAAACAGGAGACAGAATTAAATATGCATTAATTTCAGAAATAAATCATAAGACAATTCGGAAATAATATTTAAACATTATGAGTTAAAGCAAAAGTAATATTCTCATGTTATGTAGTGCATATGCACAGTTGGTAGTGTATATACACATTACATGACATTAAAAATGAAACACCAAGAAGGAGTGGCCAATGTCACGGTAAGCACATCTGATCGAGTAATGCTGATGACAAATGGCGAGTAATGCACATTTTCAATATCTGTGCCATTATTTCTGTAATCATTGCGTACATTTCTTTTCTTGTCTCAGAGAACACATGTTATGGCAAATACTGCTAGACTGCCACCAACAAAGGTCAATGCAGCAAATAGACAATTTTAAGAGGGTTATGTTGATTGGACTGCGAAAGGCAGATAATTGCATACGTCAAATCTCATCTAATCCCAACCTAGGCACATCCATGATGCTCTAGCTGATGCAGATATGGTTGAAACAAGGACCTGTATAGCAAGCTTGACGAATGCCGGTGCGATCAGATTGGCGTTAACACGTGGGAATCAATGCATCCACCAACAAGAGGTGGTGGCGCAGCAATTCACTTCTGCTATCAGTTTGCAGCATGTGCAGGGCCCCTTTGACGTTCTTATATCGATCAGAATCATCACCCATCGAGCTGTTACTAGTGGCCTGGAGTCATGTGACCTTTAAAAAGACTGCTCTTAATCTCATAGCAAAGACGATTGCTTTTACAATGATGCCAGAAAAGAACAACATGGACGATGGAATGACCAGTCTATTTGGTCGTATCTGTGGAACACCCCCACCACGATAAAATGAGTATGGTTTGGGGAAGACAGATTAGACACAGAAGTGACCTGCTATCGTACACCATCGCCTACAATAGCAGATCAATTCTGGTTCGTTCTCAATGATAGGTGGATTCGGCGGCTAGTAACACTCCTCTTGTTTCGAGGAGGGACCGATGCTATATAACAGCAGAATAACGCCCAACTGCACACTGCACGTATCAGCCGATTTGCTCTGTAAAATATACAGAAACTTTTCAAGCCACCATTCTCCCCGATATCTTCCCAATAGAACATGTCTAAGATGAGATTGAAAACCGTTTGTTTGCTACAGCCGCGTTTAGACGAAATGCAACAAATATTTGACAGGAAGCGAGAGCCATTCTTTAGGACGCCATCCGAACACTAATTGACTCTGTACCTAGACGTGCGTGTGTTACTTCGTGTACTGTCATCCACGTTGGTCTCACAACCTACTGAGCTTATGTTTTCTCGTTCTATGTTATGAGCATCATTTCAAAATGAACATCACTTATGCGTCGGTTCTCTGTTTTCCGAGCTTCTACATTTCCAGGTCACATCTTGGTGTTGTATTTTCAATGTAAATTGTATGCATATATTGTACGCACATTTATTCAGATGATAGTGCACCTCTTATTTTAATGATATGCTAGACACGTTTTGATAAAAGCACCTTTCTTTTGCAATGTAATAAATAATTATTTCTGCATGCATGCCCTGATGAAAACATACAATTTCTAAAAGTTGCTTTCTAGAATATAAAATAAAAACTAATTCTAAATTTATCCATACAAAAGCAAATAGTTTTTGATAGTACATAATCACAGAATTTTTCTTTATTACAATGATTAATGATGCTTAAAATAATGATGTCACCGTTATCGTTCACTAACTATTTTTGTCCAATGTCAATTTGGAATTCATTTAATATCGAATTTATGGTCCAAAATTATATAATTATATTGCTTAATCCCTTCTTGAATAACTTTTTGAACCTCAACTGAAATGTGCTATATTCTACATTTTCTTTAAAAAGAATCGGTACTGCATTTCATATTTTTTAAACCCCACATATATGAATGGGAAAGGATTCAGTTCGTGACTGACACAAATTGATACGCCTACGAAACTTCTAAATTTATAAGCCTATTTGCTGCGCAAAATATTCTTCAGAGCTTACGGTCTTCTTGACATGTGATTCTCAAAGGATTCGTTGCGAATCCAGCGAATCAATAAATGAGCTTAAAAATGGCAACACATCTAGCTTTCTAGGGAACAGACCGAAAATCCTACATTTCATTTTAATCACCTTGACCCCCATTTTCCGCCTGAGTGGAATGAAGAATTAGGGTTTATTTTGGATCGTTCCAGCAAACCGCCAATTTGTTCCTTTTAATATTCTAAACATGCGCTGGCAACGGGATTTATTCCCATTCTGGCACGTCTCAAGGGATGCCGGAGGAAAGCAGGAAGGGGCTTTTCAATGTCAACAGCACCTTCACATTTTGGACACGTGTCGTTGATGGTTGTAATTAATTTTGAGATTTTAATCGACGCCATGGTGTTGCTGCTTTCCTTAAGAACGTTTTTTAAAGTTTACTTTGAAGGTAATCACGTCAATTGAGAGTAAATTGCTTTGGGAGATATCTTTTGCATTAATTTCAATTTTAAGTGGTGATTTATTAATAAAAATATGCTTGTATAATGTAGTTAGAGTATTTTAAAGATATAAACAGCTGTCAGGTGTGTAATGAATATTATCAAACATTTTAAAAAAATGTTTTAATGCATTTCATTTAAATAGATTTTCTGTATGTCGTAAATTATATTTATTTTTATATAATAAGTAGGGTTAAATATATTTGAACTACTTAGAAAATAATACAATAATAAACATTTAGAAATTTATTACTAGTGTGATGTACTGAATAAAAAGGCCCTGATAAAAATGTTTCAATAGAATTTCAATGCTCTACGTGAATTTTCAGCCTTACAATTAATTTGGTACTCTACATGCACAATTTAAAAAGATCTTATAATCTTATTAGTCAACATGGAATAGCGTAAGCGGACGACGCAAACGTAAATAAAATAATTTAATTAAAACAGCAGTAATTTCACCTGAAACTAATGAAATTAACAAATCAAATATATACAAATATTTTATTACTGGCTAATCAAGTTAAAATAGATGAAACTAGTAGAAAATTTTATCACTTCTCTGGAGGGGAATAGTAAATTTAATATATATTCGTTATTCAGACAAACAGTATTTTAATTAAAAACTTTTAGCCAGTTTTACACTTTTCTTTTGTAAATAAAATCGATTGGAAACGAAATTTTTACGTTCTAGATATTATTTTAAATATATTGTAAAGTTGTAAACCAGTAAGAAAATGTTAAAATATGTAATGATTTATTTTATTTTCTGTCGCAAATATATATTTTCTACTCTTTCTGTATATGTATATTAAATACAGTTATTTATATCCTAAGTGATTATGTCTAAATTCTTTCTTAGATTCTTCTTTGCATATAAATTATTGGGTGCTTATGTATTATACCGTTCTTCCAGTTTCGCCAAAAGAAAATATTTCGCCAATCGAAGAAAAGTCGCCAAATGCTGTCATCGTTATTATAATTATGTTTGAACGTGCATGGGAAGAGTTTCCACTTTTGGCTGAATATTGCTGCATTTAACGACGTTGTTTGATTTGACGAAATTGGCTGAAGGTTTTATATTCAGTGGCGCACACAAGAAGGGGGGTCCGGATCCTACCCCACCAAGCCCTTAATGTTTTTTCGATTGATTATAATTATATGTTTATTGTAGGTAAAATTTAATTAGTTATTTGTTATTAATAATTTTATGAACTAATGCTAATTATTCATTCATTCATTAATTTTTAATATTTTTTGTTCCCGTAAATCGACAAAATCAAAAGAATATGTTGGGGAGGAGGTGTATTGGAGCATGGTACGAGAATAGTACTTTTGACCCTGGACCCCCCCCCCCCCCACTCCCCTGAAAAATTCCTGTATGCGCTACTGATAATACTTAAGTGAAACACGTTCGTTCTATGTCACCAGACAAGATGCTGGTCGCCAAAGAGCTGTACGCAGTCCAAGCCTGGAAGAAAGGACCTTAAACGTTGTAGCTGTTAGATCAGAGTCAAGAACAAGAGCTGTTGCTATTCACTTAAGTGTGAGAGTAGAGTGTTAAACGCGCGCGCGCGCGCGCGAAAATCACTTACACCTCTTCCATTTTCAGCGAGTACAAGCTTTGCAGCTGGCAGGCAATCTTCTCCAACTACCAGTGGGTGTTACAGAGTAATGTGCCCTGCAGCTGGACTTTATAACTCATGTGCTGAACAGTTATTGTAAACTTTACACATGCCAACGCTTTCGCTGTCGGTGCTTTCAATAAACACTTTGTCATTCTTTTCGTCTCGTATTTTTTGTGTTTGTGCCTCACCGCGTCACTTGCGCCCATACATTCCTATACAACAAATGATTGTTACAATGTCCTGTACCTACCCTTGAAGTTTGTACCATGAATTTGGGTTCACCCTGTATATTAATACTAAACATCATTATACTCTCAACACTACTAGTTATAGTCAAATTCATTCAAGAATTTTACTGAATAAAGATAAGTTTTTACACGATCCAACTTAAATACTCAATGCTTAAGGAATTCTACAAATCTTGTATATCTAAAGGGAAACATCTTTTATATCGTAATTGGAGACTAAAGATAGTAAAAGTGTTTATTAGTCAGAAGGGGTCTTCTTGTAAGTACACTAGGACTGAAAATCATAGCCATTTATTGAAGACATTACGAAAAATGTTTCCCTCAAGAGGAATTTGGTTCACATGAATCTTGAAACGCACCAGTTTGCGAGTTTTAAAACACACAAGAGACCTGTGAAGAATTTTTTTAAAACTCCGATGCATTTTGAAAATGTCTATATTTTCCTTAAAAAATTCCAACGGAAGTACAGCTTTCTTTCTGGTTTTATTCCAAAACTCCGTTCACTATAAATTTAAATTTCCACTTATTTTCAATTTTAAAAAAATGTATTTGCTTTTTTAAAAAAAAATTCCAAAAAGGATTCTTTTTGTACGTTTTTGGAAGATATCAGCAGAGTTTTGCAGCAGTTTATTAATTATCACTCCTATTTAATGCAAAATCGAAATTAAATACAGTAATACCCCGAACTTATGCGATAGGTGGGACTGAGTATAACCGCGTAAGTCGGGGTATAATTTCGCATGTAAATATATATAAATTATTTTTAGTTGGGGACGGAAATGAAAGAAAATAATAATTTAGAAGAAAAAAAAATATTTAGTAAAATCTTAGATAATACAAATATAAAATTGCAAACCGAAGTTATTTTGATGTAGAAGGTTTCATAAAATCTAACAAAGTAGTAGACTGCCGGCTCAAAAATTTTATTCTCCCGCCGAATTTCCACGAAGTATGCTAATGCTTTTTAAAACCCTTGCTTTGTTGAAAAAATTCGCTCATCTTCGGAGTCTGTAGTTTCTAAAATCTGTAACCCTTTTTCAATTAAACTGTCCAATTCGCAATCGTCTTCTATCTCTCATTGAACTAAAGACTCAAGTTCTTGGATGTCTTGTTCACTAATCAGTCGAACTCATCAGTTGTCGGCTCCTGATTGTAGGAATCCTGCAGTTCTTGAACGTCATCGCTATCTACTTCTAAATTTATTTGCCTAGCACGATCGGCAAGTTGCCGGTTGGTCCCACTAAATCCGCCGTATACAGGGAGCCGATGCATTCTTAATCCGTCATGGCTCAACGTCCTCTCGTAAGTGTGATCTGGTAATTTAGAGAGGAATGACAGCTTGTGTGTAGTCCTCGTCACTTGACCGAGGATCAAAATTACGAGGTCCGTTGCCAACAGTCTTTGTGTTGTTTTATAATGAGACATACATAAACTCTCTTTCAGGACCTCCTGTTCCAAAGAACTCAGAATCCGTTCCTCATTCATGGTTATAGTCCAGGTATCCGAAGCGTAAGTCAGGACGGATTAGGGTCTTGTAGAGCAAAATATATTTAATACTGGATATTTAAAACTATCATTATTTTTTATTTTCATAAGAGATAGTATTCAAACCCTAAAAATATCCCCCGTATGGCTTGGCTTTGTTATATCTAGACTTAAACATTAGGGGCAAAAAGACATTAATAGGATCTATGATTAAATGACAAAACAATAAGGATTACATTCTGAAAACTTTATAATCAACATTAAATTTTTTTAAAAAAAATCCGCAAATCTTAACTAAATTCAAGAATTTTCTGTTTAATGATTAAATTCGAAAATTAATACTTTAAAGTAACAAAAAAAATTAACGCAACGATAAAATTTTAAACACAAACTATCAGAGCGTTAAAGCATTACATAATTGTTTTAAATTAATGGCTTCAGTCTAAAGTATTTTTAGAGCACTATTTCATTTCCTGATTCCAGATATTGTACCCATTAATAATAAACCCTTTAATGATAAACTTTCAATTCCACATACATATCTTTATGCTATTGCCCTAAAAAGGCAAGACTGATTTGTATAATGTACACCCCCAAATCACTTTCTTAATCCTCGAAAGTACCAAAAAAAACCCCTCTTACTTTAGAATCTAAAGATTATTTCTGAAGGGCAAAAAAATGAGAACTCTTTTAGGAAAACAGAGGAGAAAAGTTAGATGAAGAAATGGAAAATTTACTCTCAACACGTCCCAGCCATTTCTCCTCTCGTTAGAAGAGTGTAATGGTGAATTTTATGGAGCGTAAAGCCATTTCAAAATAAAGTAGGGATGAAAAATAAAACAGTTTTTGCTACTCTCATCATAACCTCATCTCCAAATCACTGCACCATTTCATTTGACCTGATTCTGAATATCAATAAATGAAGAGATTACTAAACCACACATATTCCACAATGTATTACAAAAGCAGAGAGAGGTTATGCAAATAGAAAAAAAGATGAGAACGTTTTTATTTTAAATTGCTTTTTTAAGTATGAGAAATAGAGTTTTTGATTCCTTAAATCAGAAAGGATGTCTAGCACTTTTTTGGAGAGTAAATTTAAATATTTTTTTGGCAATTTTTTTTGTTTTGTTGAAGTTAAGAAGTGCAAAACATAAGTAAAAAATATATTTTTGTATGTATAACATCAGAAAGGATTAATTTTGAAATATTTACCTTGTTTAGTTTTAATTTACAAAAAAGGTAGAAGCGGATTCTTAAAAAGTACAAGAACTCGGTGTATTAAAGATTTAAAAGACATTCTATTTTATTTTTATCTGTCCATCATTTTTTGAGGATGGGATGTATACATGCTTCTTTTCAAGGTATTAATTATGAACGACAGAAATTTTTAGAAAAAGAACGAAGAAGAAATTTTATATATTTTTAGTAATTTTATTTACCTTGCAATTGTTTTATTACACTTTTAATTTTATATTATATTTTGTGCTGTGCCTTATTCAAATTTAAAAAGTGAGAGTTTAGTCTCATTAGAAAACATATTTTTTCCTGAGACCATAACTTAACTGTTTTGCCATGTCGCTTGTAAACATCTCCATTTCTAACATTGGCACAATACACCTTTTATCAATGTCCATCTGAAGATTTAAATGGACGACCCTGCAAACGACTTGCAAGTTCTATAAATAGGTTAAAGTAACAGGGGTCGAATAATGGGAGTAAGGAGGATGTAGCCCAGTAATTGCTTTCGTTTTCTCAAGAAAGTCCGAGACGAGGTGGGATCGGTGAGCAGGAGTGTTGTGAAATTTTTTCAGTGGTAGCCAATAGCGATGCAAAAATTCCTCTCTTCATAACTTTCTTTTCACAGTTTCCTTCGCCCTGTGGAATCATTCTAACCTTTTCGCTGTTTATTCTATTTCTAAGTGCATACAAGTTTACAATATTTGGCACAGTAGCGAGCCACCTATCACGCGATTTATGTCAAACAACTTTCGGAAGAGTTCAGTTTTATAAATGAACTTCTATTAACGTCTCAGAACTTAACAAGTAAGATACGATATAATTTTATTTTGTAGAATTTTAAGCAATTTTTAAATTGTGTTTTGGTTTTTCTGTTTAATTCTTAGGACATTGCAGAGACTCGTAAGTTACCCAGAATATTTTTAAAAAACTTCGTCTATATATTTTTCTATACAATGAGTTGATATTTCTGCAATGTAAAATGTAAGACTTTTTTTTCTTTGAGCCTTTGGGAAAAGATAAAAACAGTTAACCAAATTTTACTGTTTCCCATAAAGACTGTCGTATGTATATATTCCAATTGAAACTAGAAGAGAGAGATATGACACATTAAGGATGTTTCCCAAAATGGTAAAGAAACCTTTGCAAGTTCTTTACAAGATTCCTTCCCTTATACTTGAGCGTGTGTGAAAATTCTTTAAGTTGTCAATTAAAGACAAGAAAACTACATATCTACTGCCTTAAACTAGCATTCCTTCCAATGGACGAACAAGAGCATTCATCTATAGCAACAACAAAAGGAAGTGTGGAAATTCATCCAGAAAGCAGAACACGGTCCGATAAAAAAGTTAGATTCGAGGGTAAGTTACCTTTTTAGATCTCATCTTCGTCCCGGCTTGTGGAGAAATGCTGTGTTGTTGAACGTTAAGAGCCGCTATGGAGCAGTAAATTTCAATAAACTGTTCTCCGTAACCAATCTTAACCATTGGCCATAAAGACTATGTATATACACAGAAACGTAAACTATAGTTGCTACTGGAATATATATATATATATATATATATATATGACAGTAAAAAGATGTTTTTAATTACCATTTGTTTTATATGGCAGCGAATGCTCGGCAATTAACAAAGAAGACGAAGAGCAACTGATGACTTTCGAGAAACAAAATCTTACGAAAACTTTTTGGTGCTGTTAGAGAAAACGGAATCTGGAGAATACGATTCAACCTTGAACTTCAATCAAAGTTCAGAGAACCCAACCATAGTCAAAGGGATCAAAGATTCCCAAATAAGATGGCTGGGACATGTATTTCGATATAGCGATGAAAAATCCTGCTAAGAAAATAACTTTCCACACTCCAGAATGAAAAAAGGAAAGAGGAAGACCGAGAACAAGGTGGATGGATAAAGCAGAAAAGTGGTTGAAGACTTGGAAGTTAACCGGTGGAAGAACATAGCAACACACAAATAAATCAAAATAATCTAAGCTGACTGAGACAGCCTTGATCGGTAACCGGCTGCAGTGCTTGGAAAGAAGATGTTTTTAATTACGAGGGGAGTCATCGTTTCTTTTGTTTGATAAACTTTCTAAATGGAGCCACTTAAACAAAAGAATTTAGTTATAAAACATATCACAAATAAAATATTGACATAAATTACAGAATCCATTGTTAACACTTTCAGACCAATTTGAAGTAAATAACAACTACATTACTGTGGGATTGGAATCCTCATATCGAAATTCAACGGTGATCACATCATGATCACTAAGCTATAACTTAGGGTCATAACGACTTAAGGTAAAATAATTTAAGAAAATAGAATTCTAATGGGGGGGGGGGGAGTATGAAACATAGCTTTTGTAGGGAAAAAAGCATTAATTCAAAAATAATGATATAATACATTGAAATTTATTTCGCTCTGTATACGATAGCAAAATCATAACATGATATTAACATGAAAGAATATTATTATTTCATGAAGTGTTCTATTTTCAATTGTCAGTCTGAAAACAACAGCTCTTTATATACCATTTTCCAGAATTTCAAACAGTCATTTTAATGAACTAATTTCTCTAACCAAATAAGGAATGAAGATATTATTCTATCTGTTAGCCAAATTCTCAAAGAAAGGAACCACACAAGAAAACAAAACGAAGTTGAAGCTATTTCCTGACACACTGATTACGTCGATTTTGGTTCTCTGGACAATACAGTTTATTAAACAGAGATCATGACATATAAAAGTATTGATGGCTCAATGGAAAAATCAGCTAGGATAACAAAAGAAGATGTAATGTTTGATATCTTTATTTATCCAAGAAGTAAAAGGAACTGATGAATTCAGAATCTTGTCAGAATTATCGACAGAAAACTACATATTTCCTTTATGGTTTATTTTCGGCATGAAGGAAGTTTCTAAACACTTTTTTGAAAAGTAATAACAATATTCTGGCGTGAGGAAAACAAAGGGTTATCGTAATATTTACTTAACGTATACTGTTTATATGTTGCTTTCTTTAATACAATAGTAAATATTAAATGACTTCCTCGCAAAATAATAATGATTGTTTCCAATGTTTTTAAAGCAAAAATTCCACAAATCCAAAATGTTTCGCTTGAAAGAACACAATCTAAAAGAACAAATAGTAACTATTATATACTTCTAAGATGAATAAAAGATGATTAAGTCTTTTTGAAATGGTAACATCCGCAGGCTTTACTCTCTAAAGATAATTTTAAAATTAAAAAAAATGTAAGATTGAGTATTTTCGAACAAACAAACGACAAAGAACTTATAAATAACATCCTGTGTATCCTGAATTTGTTCTTCGGGAAAAGAGCAGGAAAGTAATAAGATAAAAGGCGACGCATTTTTAATATGTACTCAGGAGCAATGAACTTTTGTTTACGGCATGTAAATTCATTTCTAACTTTTCTGTTTAATTCGACATATTAGATACAGTTAATATGAAATAAAAATATATCAGATTTTAATTACAGAACTAATTAGTTTGTTTGTCTTAAAATTGTTCAAATAAAAATAAATGTAAGTTTCAATTTTTTAAATATTTTTAAAAAAGTTGTTCTTTTTTAACCGTAACATGACCACAAGTTGGCTAGGAGTAAATATTAGTGTGTAGCAGTTTATTTTAGTTTGCTTGGATGCAACTAAATAGCAATCAGAAGAAAGATGCATAACAATGAGTAATCTTTTTGAATCGATGTGTGGTTTTATCAGGCTATTGTTTTCATTTGTTCAAATACACTGTGTTATTGAACTATATACTTGCCGAAGAATATACAGCATGTGATAAAACACAATAATATATAATTACACTACACGATAAACTGAAGTAATAAGAATATAGCCCGTGAATGTGGTGCCAAATGATTTTTTTGTGACAGTAGTTCCCCCTCCCCTCCTAAACATTTCTGTTTTCGTACTTACGGCATATGATCTGTTTCGACATTCTGTATAAAAAATGCAGATAAAATTATAATTAAATATGACAATGAGTAATTTTAAAATGGTGGGGAAATGTTTACCTAGTCGTTACAGGGTTAAAACTAAATAATTACTCTTATATTTTGGCAAAATCCAGAGGACAGTTTAAAACAATAACATTTGTGACACTGAAACATTTTAAAATATAAATTAGTTTTCTAACATTAGAAAAAAAATCATGCATATAAACTCGGACGTATATATACGTCCGAGGTACTCGACGTACCGGTTGAGGGAGACGATATATGCGCCGGCAGTTAAAGGGTCAAGGCTTTTTTTTGTCATGAAATATATCTACAACAAATGAATGTGGGAGATTATTCTACAATTATTCAACCCTTTAACTGCCGGCGCGTATATCGTCTCATTCAACTGGTACGTCGAGTACCTTGGACGTATATATACGCCTTTCAGAAATGGTTAGAAGCGAAATGTGTATCTATATAAACATTTTTAGAATACTCCATTCACACCATGGCAAAAATTGTGCTTAGTAATTGATTTTAATAACAAAAGGGTTCAAATACAGTATATTCCCAAAAATATCATTACTATTTGTACTTTTCTTTCACGACTAAGGAAAACGTTACCTTCATTTTAAAATTGGTTATTGACATGTTTTATTAATAAACCTTATCTGCATATTTTATATAGAATGCCAAAATAGAACGTATGCCAAACTCCATCATGCAAATGGGAACGCTTAGGGGGGGGGGGAAATTAACTGGTGCCAATGATAAAACATTCGTGGTCTACATTCTCATTCTTAAATCAGTTTATTGTGATGTGAAATAATATATTACCGTGTTTTCTCACATGCTTTATATAATTCGGTTAGTATATAATTTGTGCAATAATAACGCATATTTGAATCAATACAAAAAAATTCAAAAATTACACATTGGTATGTGTTTTTCATATGATTTTTCAATTCCTAATATTAGCTCACTCTCTACTTTCTATTCAACCAATCAAGTTCAAATAAATTTTTTAAAACTTGTAGTGGATAACGCTTGATGTTATTACAGTTTTTTCAAATATTAATTCATTAATTACCGGTTAATTCATTAAATTAATTACTGGTTTTCGACGCCAACTTAGATTTGTCTCCATTGTTGTAACAATGTAATTGTTAAAACAATGACAAAAGTTAGCGTCGAAAACTGACTTCTCAGCCAAACTGGATGTGCATTATTACAATAATGCAGACAAATTCTCTTTTTTTAATTCCTACTATTAGTTCACTCTCTCCCAATGTATATATATATATATATATATAAATCTTGTTCAAATTTTCAAGCGTTAGTAAAATACTTTCTATTCATCTATTCAAAGTAGAAATTGACTTAAAAAAATTTTTTTTTTTATATAATTTGTTAAAATTTATTTTATTTTTAACCAAACTAAAATAAACAGTTACGTACTAATATTTACTCTTTACGGCTTTTTTTCCTGAAGTTTATATCATATTCATCTACAAGTGTTTAATTGAAATCACGTTTTTTCGTAATTAATCCATTTTAAAGAATCAAAGCTATTTAAACTATCCATTTTACCATTTTATACTTTTTATGCAGTTTACTGTAAAAAAAAAACATCTGCGCTTTATATATAGATAATTTATTAAAAAACAGTACAACCTTTCGTTTTTTTAAAAAATGAGGCACAATGTGCTAAAATATCAATAATCCCATTTATCTATAACTTTGTGACATGTTGAAAGAACTATCGAGAAAAAGCAAATCTTATTTAAAAATCGTTTTCTTCCATCAGAAGTGCCTTTGAAACGTGAAATTAAACAAAATTCGAAAAAACAAACTAACGCTGATTTAAAAACAGCGTGCAATGAATGCTGTTAAAAATACATTAATCTTTTGTTTCTTCTTCTTTACGTACTTATAAATTAGTTTAAAAACTATTTAATTGTCTGCATTTTTTTTAAAGAAATTGAAAGGAATCGCAATAAGTAAAATAAATAATTCAGAACAAAAAAGACCGAATGTTAGTTTGACATAGAATTTTTTCTTCCTTTTTGATACATCGTTTTCTTTCTAAAACAGAAATCATTAAAGTTTTCTTTTGTGCATATATATAACAATTGTTTTTTTCCCCTTCACTAAAAGAAAGATGCTTTTTGTCTCTTATTGGCTGTAATCCAATTTAGAAGGAAAGCAAAAAGAAAATAATACTCCTTTGAATCTTAGATTTAATAATGAGGATACGTTTCTTGTGCAACTGAAGTTGCTAAGCAACAGTTTAATCAGTTTAGAAGAAGAAGAAACGGCAAGAGAAGATTTTTGTAAGAGATTCCGAATATTCATGACTCTTGAAAATTTATTCGAGAAAAATTATTAAGCACTGCGGAGTGCATAGATATTAGATACTTTTTCCTTATTCACTGAGAAAATTCAATCACGCATGGTGAAAAGGGCATAAAAAGATTAAATTTAAGAATGAATAGTAGTCTCGAAGGGCATACATACAGCAAATAGGCAATTCGTTGATATTTGAAATGTTTTGCTTTAAATGATTCTTTCAATTTATCAAAAAAAGTGCACAGAAAAATAATATATCAAACTCATACAAAAATTAATTTTTTACACCAGAAAATAATGTTTCGTAAAAATACTTAGCAAGCAGCAAGCGATTATAAAGAAAGAAAAACAATTGTTTTCCTTTTTGAGAAAGTTTTAGAGATAAGATGTTTTTATTTGTTAATATTATTCTTTTAATTTTTTTCACAATTTCAAACACAGATAAAGAGTAATAAAAATCATATACATTTTATCTATAAATAAAACTGAATATTTTTTGTGCTCATTAGTTCTGTTTAAATAATTGAAATATTAGTTTTCTTTATTTTTTTATAAAGTATAAAAAAATCATTTGCTCACTCAATAGTTGAAACAGCACTGTTTTTAAAAATCGTCTGTTGAAATTAAATCCAAAGTTTACTAGGAACGGAACGCAAAACGTTGTTCTAAATTACAGAAGACTCGAATGTTTTTTTCCCTTCTCATTTGCTTTAGCAAAAGTGTCTCGGATTTAAGTTAGGTTTAGAAACAGTCAAATGTCTTAAGCATCCCGAATCTATTTGCATTTTAAATTTCCCTGTTGGCTCATCTATTCTCTGAAAAGAACTAGTACACTTTCCCGAAAGACAAACGAAAACATTTTTTGTTGTTGTAGATACAAGGAAATCCCATCCTTTATACTCCAAATGAGTTTTTTTCCCTAAGTAAAAAAAATCTTATAAATCGAAATCTGTATTATTCAAGAAAATGTTGCCCGTCACAAGCACATATACTAAATATAAAGTCACGTTCTCTGACATACGATAGATTTTTTTTTCGCTTTCGTTTTGCTCTCTCTCTACATTAGATGATTGCCAGTCATTTCTAGGCATTTTACTGATGTTCTAACAAACTTATGGGTACGTGTGTGTAACTAAATGAGTTTTTCAAGGTATTTTATTTGCAGGAGAGTCACTTTTTTCTGTTTTCTTACTTACTGAATCTGTATTCGTTAAAATAAACCTTTCTAGTATTGGAATTTCATTACTCCAAGCCGTAGTTATTTTTATCAAAAAGGAAAACATATTTTAACTTGTACTTTTTCATTTAGAATTTTTTCACATAGGATAAAATAATTTTCTTAATATTATAGAAGTTTTTTACATCATTATGTATGAGACAACATTATAAAAAAAAAGTTGATTTTGTTAGTATATTTAAAATTTTTTTATAATAGTTAATTTTTATTAAATTTTGCAAATTACTTTCAAAGTTGAAATTCTGAAGCTTATCGTAGGCACGAATCAATTTAAAATGTTGAATTATAAATTGACAGTGTTGTACAACATTTTAGAATGATTGAATTCTTGTTGGATATCTCTACGTGTATAAGCTGGAAATTAAGATAATTGTTTATAGATTATTAGAACATTCATTAAAACATGTATGTTAAGCTAAATTTTTGTAAACAATCGGAAGGACGAACGTGAAACGCAGTTGAAATGCTAATTTTACAGAATTTTTAATTATTAAATAAACGAAATCATACTTTATTATTATTAAAATTCAACCAATCAAGTTTTATTATTAAATATAAAATTGAAGCAAAAATTAAAAAAAAAACCCAATTTTTAATTTTATAAGGAAGACTGATGATTCTTTGGAGAATTGAAATTTACTATTAAATACGAAATGCATATATTGCAGTAAGTAAATATTAATAATGCTATATATATGAGTGTGTATGGTGTAAATTGCATGCAAGGCTTAAAGCGTCTATTTAATATAAGAAAATATACTATTTTTTTCAATCTCCTCCGATCATTTTATCATTCAAAAGTCAATAATTATAAGAAATTGTATTTGAGTTATAAAAAAACGGTAACATTCATCTACTAAATGTTAAATATGAAGAATTTAATTTACAAAGCTGAAGAACGATTGTCATCCTCATTAATTGTATTTTTACATTCGCAAAAAAGCGATCAAGTTTAATTTTTAGTGCTGTAAGTTATACTCCTAGTGTTTTGGCTTTGAATACGAAAAACTTTTAAGTACATAAGAAATATTTTTATAAAGTTTACAAATTTTATATAAAACATGAATCATTAATAACGATGTCAATGCTTACATAATAAAAATTTTTTCTAAAAAAATACACATTTTTACTATTTTTTAGAATATTTTACACATATTTTTTAAAAAAAAACTTTTTAACAGTACAAATGCATGAACATTTAGTACATCTTTATTTGCCTGAAATTCGCCCATATTTGGAAACAGCAGTTAAATATTAAAAATTTCTTAATAAAAACAGAATATATTCATTATAAATGGAAATTATGAGATGCGTTTGATAAATAAATTGAAGAAAATAATATTTTTATATTAAGGAGCATATTTGTGTAACATATCAAGACAAAAAATATGCTATGCGTAGAGAAGTTTACTCGAATCTAAAGAAAAACTGAAGCACCGAATTTTACAAAATTTCATTATAATTACTTAAAGTTTCAACAAGAAGTAACACAAATATCAAAAATATATAACATAAATTCAATAAAAAGTAACCTTACTTTGGGTAATTTAGCTGGCAAGGTATTATTCCTTTTCTTAAACGACAAAATTCTCGGCAACAAACAAGGTACCGATATTTCCCAATCTTTCATTATTTCCACCAAAAAGCAGCAGTTTCCACAGAGATGCTCTACAGCACACAATTCCCTCTCTCGAATAAACTGAACGCATCAACCACAGAGGGATGATCGGGCTCTTGCTTTTGTTTATTCGTTTTTTTGCCACTTTCCCCTTGTTTCACGCTAGAACGCTCCCATTCCACCTCCACACCTAACGTCCCTTTTCCACACGCAGGGTGTAACACTTTAGAAGACTCTTCTGTTAGGCGAGGCAAAGAAATTCTAAAAAGTTATTGGGAATCAAAAAGTAAGGAAATGAGTTGTAACAGATGATCAGTAACTGTTCGATACAGTCCAATGCGCAAGTGGTGCTTGTGAAGATGCTGCCAAGACGAGGAAAGGAATTATTGTTATTATAATTTTTTTTCGGTGTTGTGGTTCGGTGGTTTTCGCACTGTTAACAAGAGTTGAGGTTGTATCGGGAGATTTTTTTATTAAAAAAAATTGGGATGAGACACATCAATTATTTTCCGTCAGTGTGAGAATCTCTATAAAAAAACGAGGGTAAGGGAAATTATAATTGAATTGATGGAAAATGATTTGGTGTGATCTCGATTCCGTTGATGAAAAAATGAATTGAAGTGGACATTTTTCAATGATTGTAACTTTGTTCATGTAGATGCAACATCAGATCAAGGAAATGTAGATTTCTACTTCTTATCTATGCTGTGTGACGTGTTCAGTATAAGAATACTCTTTTTTAATTCTAAGCATTTAAATCCATTTTCGATTCTTACAATTTTATTTGTATAAACAGCAATAAATAAATAATCGACTGACCTCCATCTCACTCTAATTTGAGTACAGTTTGGGAATATAAAATAAGCATAAATTATTTCTTAAGATTTTTTACTATAAAATCACTATTTAGTTTTATAAATGATTATTTGTGTTAAAAAGTAATTATCATTTTTTTAAAGTAACGAGGAAAGAAAAACAAGTATTTGTACAGGCAACTCATATTTGTTTTCTCGAAAAATAGTACATTATATTTGAGTCACAAAAAATTTTAAATAGTTTTTCTGTGTATTTATAATAGTGTTTTTTTTATCGAAGAATTTTAGGAGTTTTTTTATTGATTAATATAACCTAAAATTTTCAATTTAATATCGGAAGTTTAGATTTTCCTTTTCTCTCTAAATAGATAAATGTTAACTATATTATCATACTCTCAACTGCGATAAATCTAATGCAGCAAAGCAATAAATAGAAATATAACAAGGCACTATAGGTCAGAAATAAGACAGCCTCATTAACGTAATAGCAAACTCTCGACCCCAGAAATTAATACACTAGTGTCAAAAAAAAAAAGTTCTAAGAAAAGCCAACCTTCCTCTATATTTGCCTATACCCCTGACAATGAGCTAAGTGCAATGGTTCGCCCTTTCCTCGTGAAACCTTCCTGTATGGTTGAAGATAACTCCATTACCAGGTGTGTGTGTGTATTATATATTATATATATATAAATGGATGTGTGTCTGTATATATGAAATCACTTCACTTCAACGCCCTTCAACCGATCACTATGAAAATTGGCATGGATATGTATTTTTTGTGTAGAAGGTTTTTGCGCTATCCTCTTTGTTGCAGATCCCCACCAGGTTGCGCTACAGCATATCAACTTCTGCACCATTCAATCAATTGCTAAGTTGTCAACACGGTCGGCAAACACAGAGAAATTTGGTTTGGATAGGTTTTCCTTTAATGTTAATCTTTTATATACACATATATATATATATATATATAAATGGATGTTTGTATATAGGATCTCGCCTCACCTCAACACCGTTCAACCGATCACTATGAAAATTGGCAAGTATATGTATTTTGTGTGCGGAAGATTTTTGTGCTATACTCTTTGTTGTAGCTCTACTAGGTGGCGCTACAGCAAAGCAACTTCTGCACCGTTCAATCAATCACCAAGTTGTCAACATGGACGCCAAAAATGATGCTAACTTGGCTCTATCACCAACATTTCGCTAAGTTTCCTTTGAATCGCCATTATAATGTAAGGAACAACGTTGCTTGCGAATATTTTGATTTTAACATAAAATAAATACAACAAAAAGTAATATTAAAGTATTACACATCCAGATATAAGTAATTTACACTATTTTATGCGTTCATTACACAAAATTTGTAACAATGTGTTACTTTTGCTGAGCAGAGATTAGCTTAGGAAGGTGTTTTTGAAAAATCGATCCACAAGAGAGTTACGCGGGGTGTTATAAATAAAAAAAACCCCTTTTTATCAGTTATTAGACCTTCAGACTTAAAATTTAACAAATATGGTTTTTTTGTTCAGCTGAGTATGCAAAAAGCTTTATATTTTAATTTGAAATTCACGTAAAATAAACTCATTTAAAACTTCTTTATAATTCAATCTGTATTGTTTAATTTTTCAATTCACCTGTGCGAAGAACGGGTGTACCAGCTAGTATATATATATATAATATATATATTACTTCTAGAGACCACTACAACTGCTTAATTGAGAAAATTAACACACAAGCATAAGTTCATCATAATATTTTTAATTTGTATATTTTTGTTCTACAAAAACATTTAATTTTCAGTTCGAAATCTGAACAAATAAGTACAGAGGCTTGTGGTAATACTGAAGCTTTTTACCACAACTATTTGCAGAAAATAAAAATATAGTAGAAATATAATTGCAATTTTTTAAAATATAAATATGAAAGATTTAAGAAATGGATGTGTTTTATTAAAAGTAATAAAATGCACATTTAAGAGATAATAAATATTAAGAAAGGAATATAAAATTTTAAACCCGAAAAAATATATAAATGTATTGCCAGAAAAAATTAATAGACATCTATATAAAATGTTTTATGTAATAATCATTATTAGATGCGTGAAATAAACGGAGAAATTGCTTTTTAAAACTGTTAAAATTAAAATTAAATTAAATGCTAAAATATTGCTAAAATTAAATCAAAAAGTTTTGTAGATAAGTCATAAATACGCTGCACATTTTAAAACAAAAACCTTAAAATATCGTTTGATTAAATTTATCGTTTGAAGACAAAAAATAAGAAACTAATAGAATAAGAGTCTTCTCCAATAATAGAATGAAGTTGAAATACAAACAATCGAGAATAAAAGTAATTCGATTTAATCAATGTACATACTGAAGAGATTTCTAAACAAACAAACGAAACGTTTTTAATTTGCAATATTGCAAACATCAAATAAACTGCATTATAGCGGTAAATACTCTTGAAAAAGTAAATACAAAGAAAAGATGGAGAAAATATTGTGAATGAAAGAAATAAGCCGAAACCGCAACCGTAAAAGGTTATTAAAATCTTCACAGAATCTTAATTATCATATTTCATCTCAGAGAACAGAGGAATAAATTACTTATCTTTCTCCTCTCCCTAAGGTATTTCGTGACTATTTAACTCTATTATTAAAGTACCATTCAGGGAAAATTAGACGCTATTTTTCGTTTAATTTTAATATTTGAGTGAGAAATAGGGACCGTAGTATATTCCAATTGATATTTTTATGCGATTTCATTTGAAATTGTTAGAATTAGATTACTCTGAAATAATAAAAAAATATTTGAAATATTAAAGCTTTCATAACAAGAACTGGCTTTAACAGCATATCATTACATTCAAATACAAATAATAACAAATATTAATAGATTGGTAAGAAATATAGAAAATTTATAATTTATAGCTTCTTTTTAAAAATACATTTCAGACGATACAATCAGAATTAATTAACACTGTTAGATTCTATTTGAGATATTGTTTCTGCTACTTAATAAAGAAGCTACTTACAAGAACCTAAAATTGAAAAAAAAATCTTGGATTCCGTATATCAAAATTTATTTGCATCACTTCATTCCCCATATAATGTAAAATAATTTACCTGCATGAAAATACACACATCAGAATTAAGAAATTTAACTAAATACACAAATTAGAAATTAGGCACGTTTTTCTTCTTCCAGTTTTTCCTTCTTTGCAGACTAATATTGCCCACATTTAAGGGATACGTGTGGACATTTAAGGATATTACATTTAAGGACATTAAGGGATACGTCCACATTTAAGGATATAATATATATACATAAATACTAGTAAGAAAAGTTCATAATTGCTCATAACTGAAGCCTGAAATTAAAATTGGTCCAAAATTGAAATAACTGACTTAATCTTCCTTTTACAGTTAAAGATATAATTCAATTGACAACATGCGTATGATTTTCCCTAATAATTAGCCTTTATGAATAGCTTCAATAAATACTTTTATATGAAAATGTAACACTGTAATGAAATAAGTTTATAAATGTTAGAAGTTGATGACATTAATTTGCAATCGAATATTACATTTAAGATTTCGCATAAATCACAGTAAATCGCAATTCACAAATCGATTTATGGAAATAATAACGCATTTTAATATGCAAATTACAAGAGGATGGGGTTGTGTACCTTCCGTATCTTACCATTCTATTTGTGTATAAATATTGATTTGAATACAAAATTGTTAAGCTCTTAAATTACCTGTAAAAATATCGCATTTCAATGTTACTGTTCGCATTTGAAATTGATTCACTGTTAGGGAACAGCAGCAAATAAAATATCACATTTGGTATATTATAACTATTAATGGGCCTTTGAAATGAGGCCATTTTGTGAAATGATTGCAATAAATATTCTAAGCTGAATAATTGATACCAATTGTGATGCTTCTATATTAACTGGTGTATGGATGAAACCTAAATGGGCTCATTTTATGGCTATTCGATTGTATGTTAATAATAAAGATGCTTCTAATGTGTATAATATTAGCATTCGTCTCAACAGTAATCATTTTCTAACAAATGTCACGAATTATGGTCTTTATAAATAACTGGTGTCCAAAGTTAAGCATTATTGGAAAGTGTAGAAATGAAAGGATTGAATGAACAGAAAAGGGTATGATATTGTGTATACATGGCCGGGATGTTAACCAATAATTCTGCACAAGCAAATTTCTTGTCAATGATGTAGTAGTTCGATAGAAAAGACTATTAGAAATGCTGAAATAAAGTGATATTAATGTGTATAGGAGATTCTGGTTGTTTGTCTAATCAATGAGCTGAGTATTTCAACTCTAGTAAAAATATAGACTATGACTCAAAGACAAATTAATCTGACAAGGCAAAGTCAGAGGCTATTAAAAAGCAGAGTCATTAAGAAGTTAGAATGTGGATGATCTTAGACGTAGGTCTAGTGTCATAAATATTGCACAGTGTTTAATTTCAAAACTGAAAACAGTACCGAATCGTTGAAAACGTTCATAGACGAGTTTTAATAGGTCGATCGAGAATATAATAGCAGCTAAATGAGACCAAATATTGTTCATAACTGTACGACATTAACTGGACGATATGTGCTAGACAGTTGTCTTCAGTCCAGTCTAATTATTACAATCACTGGAACAAATATTTTCAGGCAAATAGCTGACAGATGATTAAAAGAGAATGACTTGCTGCATGCCTGACGTCCAGCTGTCAGTATGCTTAAGAGGGTCCATTGGAGAGGGAGTCGAGAACATAAGAACTGGAGAATAAGAATAAAAAGAATATCGGCGTGATATTCTCTGATGAATCACAATTCCGTTTACAGAAAGATTCTCATAGCAACATAATCTGGAGAGAATGTGAAACATGTTACAAGCCTCATAACATCAAAGAACGAGATCTGTATCGTGATGGTGGCGTTTTATGTGGAATGGCCCGATGTCTGCTATATGTAATGACTTCCACGTTTTCGAAGGAGGTTTGTTAATGGAACAAGGTATACAGAAAGGACGTTCTGGAATCTCATATTCATCTTTTCCTTTTGGTGGTACGATCTGAAATTCTTATTCATAGATGAATGCAACGTCACACTATTCTCAACTTGTAGAGGAATATCTTGAAAATGAAGATACCAAGCACATATAATGGCTAATAAGATTCCCAGATTTAAAATTTAAGACATACTGGGAAAAACATTTTCTTCTCGTCGGCTTTCACCAAGGAATATTTCTGAGCTTTTTTTTTTTTTTAAACCATTTTTGGTCTGGAATGGCAGACTCTGGCATTGTAATTTATCCATACTTCCATTCTTAGTACGAAACATAGTTGTGATGCTTGTATTCTTGCATAGTCCCTGATAACCAACTTAGTTAGTTTGTGTACTATTCTCGCAATGTCAGATGACCCTGTAGTGTCTGGCTACTTCTGGCGATAGATTCTTTGAGAGTTGCCGACGTTCCCACATTTGCGGGGGTGGGATTGCTATTTGTGGGGAGAAGGGCGTTGGCTTAGCAACGGAACGAACAGAAGAGATGGGAGTTCCTTTGTTTGGACACTGGACTGAAATTGGTACCAAGAAAAGATAGTTTCTTGGGGTTTGTGCTTAGCGCGGTGGATAGCGCTTCGGTTTTGCTGTATTTAGAAAGATAGAATTCTGTTCTTTTGGCATGGCGTGCTGTGTCGTAAAGTAAAAGAAAGTAGCTTAAGAAAGTAATAAAGATATTATAGACCCATTTTGTGTCATTTCCATGCATAAGGCAATAATTTTTTTTGTGCGTTCTTCAACAGTTCCCTTAATTTGCAATAGATTTCTAAGTATACCGAATTTTATTCCATTCGGCATTTTTCTGCATCTTACTTGAAGAAATAACCATTATTCTTAACCTTTGGACATCAGTGCATATTATACGTAACTTTTAATACTCCCAATTTCTACTGGCATGTATGACAAATTTTCACTTAGTTTCATTAAATTCTATATACAATGATGACCCTCAAAAACACAGTACTTAAGTAAATAATATTATACAAAAGAAAAGTAATGTTTAGCCTGAAAAAAAGACTAGTAAAATTATTTTCTGTGTTAAAAAAAAATCCACTTATTTCTTTATATCCTACACTGTTATCTAAGTTTTTAGCAAAATCCACATAATTGAAATGAACTATAACACACAAATAACAACTAATTTTTAAAGTAAAATTAAATTTAACATATACGTATTAAAATATACCGTGAATTTAATAAAGCCTGGAGTAACTATACGAGTTAAGAGCTATTTTGATTTAGCTTATTATTTTTTAAAAAGAACTGTATACAGTTAACTTTAAAATTAAATTATTTCTGAAGAGAAATTAATCACTTCACATCTTTTTTATTTTCTGTACTATGTTCTATTACAATAGAACCCACTTCGAATTACTTTAAAATGGATTAGAAATAAACAATTTCACATACTAAATTTTAATCAAATTATATTTCCATTTCCTATAATATAATCTAAATTGAACATAAAGAGAAATATTTGAGAATTAGAAGAACTCAGATTTATTCGAAACCTTAAAAAGAGCCTTTTATAATTAAAACCTCTATTCTGAGCTCCACTAATTAAACTGCTTCCAACGCAACAACGAATGGATTAGAAACTCTAGGCGAAGCCTGAAAGCACTATTAATACTTAATTCCTTCCAGCTTCCTATTTCCACCAACAATAAAGAGAGCAGCTCGATTTCTGAAAGGTCGGACGTACACCAATTGCTTTCCTAGCGGCATTCGAGAAACGAATAGGCTGTTTAACGTAGCCTAAAATTAAGATTTTTATGTTACCGTAGGAGTAGTCTTTCGGTGAAAATGCATCTTAGTTGTTTTCTTTTGTGTGTGTGTGTGTGTGTGCTTTCTAGTTCTAGAAAGAGGATAAATTAATTAAATCAGCAGAGGATGAATGCGCACTTGTTTTTAATTTTTTATTTTCACCAAGAATTCCTCTCTCTTCCTGGGTTTAATTGTTTGGAGTTAACCATGGTGTTAGGGATGTAAATAGGTAGCGAATACCCCGACAATTCAATTGCGTAATTTGTTGTTAAAACTCGGTGGGTGTTCTTGGTTGTGCGTGTTTAATGAATTTTTATTTTAAGGTTCGAGTCTCGGTGTGGTATTTTTAAATTTATTTGGTATAGAACAAATGAATGGAATGTGATTTGGGTTTGTGATAAAAGAACATCAAGAACTGTTATGTCACTTTTTTAATTCTACATATTCAGTGATTTGAAACTCATTTATTTCCAAGCGAGTGAGAAATTGATTCCCAAATTATATATATGAGAGTTGGATATTATGGAATAATCTTTACATTTCTAAAAATAACTCTTTACTGGTTTTTGATAAAAAATCTCTAAATACATCATGGATGTATGCTATAAACGATTTATAATGAATTATTACTTGCCAAAAATAATATTTATTTTATCGCTTTAAAAAATTAATTGTTAATAAAATGATAAATGGAGGGTATTATGGAATATGTGGTTTAAACCTTTGGAAAACTAATTAAGACTTCGTAAAAGAACGTAGTGTTTCTAAACTATAAAAGACATATTTTTTTAGAATATGTGAAAATCATTTCTGTTTCGAATTTATTAACAGAAGTCACATTCCAATACAGTCAAGGAGAGCTCACAAAAAACATCTGTAGCATTGAATTCAAATTTTCTTTCGTTGGTCTTCGGAGAATTTATCGTTACAAAAGGTACACACATTCAGCGTCTTTGTTTTCTGATTTTTAATTGAAGCCGTGGAGTTTATAACAAATGATACATCAAAATGGAATGTATCAAGTATTATGAAATATCTAGTATTCTATTAAACCCGACAAGCCATCTTGGTAAATAAACCTTTAAAATGATGGACAAAGCGTTGTCAGCTAAAAAACCCACTTTAGTGCACATTATGCTTGATTTTAATGTATGTTAAGTCGCATGTGTATTTGTAGGTTAAGACGTTTGAAAACTAACTTGTAAAAATTTTTTAAAATCACAAAATACTCTTTGTTTTGTAGCGAATGGTATGGCATCAACAAGAGGTCAATTCTCACTGCAATGCATCATGAGAGTCTTTCATCAGTGCTTTAAAGTTTCCCCAAGCATTAGCAGCTAGCTACAATTTACCCAACTATTCCATAATATCCAATCCTTATCTACTACTACGGGGGCTATGGGTAGCCTAGTGGTTCAAGCACTGGACTCCAAACCGGAAGTCCTGGATTCGACTCCCGATGCCACCAAATACCCTCCGAGTACACATGGGGCATATGCTCGTCAAAACAGTGGGTCCAAAAGTCTTATGGGCGGTTGCAGAAGAAACCACGGGTGGAGGGTGCTGGAGAATATTTCCCTCCCCTCCAGTCTATGCCTGAATTGTGGAGGTGGAAATATGGGGTGTCGCCATCTATCGTGTAGAAGTCCAACCTGTCTCAGGCTCTGGCAACCTTTCTTCCCTACGGAAAGGACACGCCAACAACAAAATCTGTTTATTCAATAACCATTTCCTTCAATGTACTTTTCAACAACAAAAAATGAGCTTATTGAAGTATTTAATAAATAATTGCTTAAACTGGATAGTAAAAAGATGTACCCTCATTACTGAAAAAAATTAGAACATTTGATTTAAGAACTCAAAAAATTTTCTGTTTTAAAGTCAGCATTGTTAATTAATTCAGTTTAACGAAGTTTTAATCTGTTAAGATGAAAGAGAAAGAAAATAAACTGCTTATATTTACAAGAGAGAAATATATTTTTAGTTTGCTTAAATGATTAATGAATCTGATTGAAGTCCGAAACATTTCAAATTCTATTACCTCTACTTTTCCAATGAGACGTAAAGCTCCTAAGATTATTTGAGAAGTAAAAGCGGAAATGACAATAGCCCCCCTCTCCCTATTTTCATGGTTGCTACAGAAGAATGAGTTCTTATCATCATAAAAATGCTATCGAATTATGGATTAGTAAAACAAAACATAAGCAGTTTTTTCTTTGATTTTACCGCAATAAGCAAAACAATCAACAGGGAGACATGAAATTCATACTAATAATTCATAATGTAGTACTTAAAAGATGAGGAAAGCATAGCAACAAAAAATTACTAGGACGTATAGAGAACAGATTGAAGCAGAAAAAGGTTTTACTGACAGAACGCCATTGGTATAAAACACTGACTGGCCAAGAGGAAGAGCAACTAATCTAAGTCTCTTTGAAAAAGATATGACTCCTTCACTTTAATGGCTGTGTTTCACCATTTTAATACGAGAATAGTCAATCGTTCTTGAGGTAAGAGTAATGATTCATATATATAAACAGGCATCTAATCAATTGTCTGGTATTCTACTGAGAATGCGAAGCATGTAGACCAGACGTTTCAGCAAAGCATACCATACATGTTCAATAGGATCTAAATCAGGGGATCATGCTGTCCAAACTATTTAAGGATATTTTCACTTTCTAGAAGCTCCTAAATTGCATGGAGCCTATGTGGCTGCACGTTGCCACTCCTAGAGATTAAATTCTAGACTAATAACACCTAAAAATAGGTACGCATAAGGTAGGATAACTTCATAATAGAAAATTTCTTCGGTAAATGAACTGAATATTTTACGATCGATTAATTCTTAATAGTTGAACTTTTAAGAACGATTGAAATTTTTTTTTTGATAATTTTGAATTTAAATTATTTGTTTATTGAATCATGAAATTGCAGCATTCAGACATTTGTTTCCTCCTGTTCCTTATTCATGCTTTTTAAAATGAAATTTAAAAAAATACTTAGAATTTCAGTCCCTAAGTCAATAGTATTCATCTAGTATTTTAAAAGAAGCGAAATTTTATATATCGGCATTACAAATCAGTACATAGTTCTAAGTCACAAAGAATCTTTCAACTGCTTATAGATTTATGAGATAATTATATAAAGAATTATTTTCTAAAATAAATTCTTTACTTAATATCACAACTGGAATTAATGATTTTGCTTGGAATTCAATTGCAACAAAATATTGTAATTTTCAAGAATTATAAAAAAAATGTTTGCCACCGCAATAATTTTGGAAATAATTGTTATCAAGAATTTGAATTTATTGAATACTGATAGAGAATTCTGTCTTATTTTCTGTGAATTGAGACATTTTCTCGGTACTGAGAATAAAAAAATTTTTTTTTTTAAAAAGTTGATGGTGCATCCTTTCCGGAATGCATTCATCCAGTTTAAATAATTTAATTTAATATTAAAAATAACATACAATCGATATATTTCTTATGAAGATTTCAAATGTTTTTATTGTAATTTGATTTATGATAAAAACAGTGCGATGCTGAAATACAACTCAAGAGAAAAAAACCTAAAATGATTTTGCTGCGAAGAGTTAAAAAATAATTTGCTGTATTTTAAGCATGAGAATGATTGAAAAAATATAGATATAAAACCTAAGGAAATTCATTTACATAATTAAATTCAATTTCAGTCTATAAGTTCGTGTTAAACGTTTCTTTTGAAACTCGATTAATTAAATTAACTTACTATAAACAAAGAATAAATACGAAATTTGAACTGCCTTTTTAAACACTTATTTATTAAATAAGTATTTAGAAAATAATTTTTTCCTCTTTTTCTATCTCAAATAGAATAATGAAAAAGAAACAAAAAAAAGGAGTCTAGAAAAACATGCAGATTGTTTTCCATTTCCATATACAACTCAACTTTTTTCTTTGAAGTCAGGGAGAAAAATTATTGGCTCTGTTACAGATAATTCAATTCACCAGACGATTTTTTTTCGTTTTGACGCTTTGAATTATTCCAAATAAATTGCTCGAAGCAATTAAATATACACAATGTTTTTCAAAATCAACGTAATTAGCAATGCTTACTGGGTGGAAAATTTGACGCTAGTAAAAAGTGCGTTTTAACTATTGTTTAAAAATTTACGTTTTCGACAAACACAATTAAGTTTTTTTACAGAAGTCAAATGCAAATGCAGTGATGGATATAATAACTAGTATGTCGTTTTAAATATTTAACGGTCTGTAAAGTTCAACAAAAACTACTCTGAAAATGTTTTTATTTTTGAAGAAAACTGCGGCAATGCATTAACATTTTACCAGACAAAGTAAATGTCCAAAATTATGAACTATAAAATCAAGCAACAAAATTGCGGTAAGTAAATTTAGAAAGTATTTTTATTTCTTTGTAATTATTTGGTATTAAGTTTATCCTTTTGTCTGTTTTTAAAAATAAAATTAGAATTATTTGAATTGACTTTCGGTTTTGCATAAAAGTTTTTTTAAAGTGATTTTGTCTTTAGGAAGTATTTTTGATGTACTTTCAAATTCTGAAATGTATATCAATGTGTTTATGGAATGTGTAAATATTAACATTTCTTTAAATATTATATTTCATGGAGAGATATAAAACAACCCTCATTCCTCCCTCTTGAAATATGAATAGTTTTATTTGATACATATAAACTTTAGATGAGCTACACAACCCCAGCAATGTCAATTTCAAGCTAATTTCAAGTTTGGAAAATAAACTTCAAATATACATATTTTATTATATATCAATACTTAAACTTTCATTTGACAAGAATCTAATGTTTTACTGAATACAATTAAAATGCTAGTATTTCTCAAATATGCTGGTATAAGATCTCTGCTTTTGTCTTGTGTGATCTGTGCAGTTTCCATATACTTAAGGTGACTACGTTCGGGGAAATGATCTTAAAAAGAGTATAAATGAATACAATTTTTGATATTTAGTGTCAGCTGAATTAGAATATACATATAAAATTGTTCTACAAATATTATTAAAATAAAAAAAAATATTTAAATAAATTATTTGGCAAAAAATTAATGAAATGCTTCTATTATAATAATATTCGGCTTTTATATGGCTAGGACTTGCATATAGAGGCTGCATAAGAGTTTTTGAAAAAATCACATTATTTTCAGAGTTACAATCAGTTGAGGATGTTTTCTTTGTTAAAAATTCTGTACTCTCTCTAATATGTTAAAATATAAATAAATCCACATACCTAAATTTTTAAAAATCCTGGTTCAAGCTCTGTATAGCTATACATTGGCAAAATATTATTATTATAAAAGCATTCTTTATCAAATAATGTTTTAAAAATACGTCATTATTTTCATTTTTTGTTAAAAACATTGCATTTAAATAATTTGTTCTTATAATATTTTTAAGCAATTTTACATGCATATTTCTAATTCACACACACACACACACACACACACACACACACACACACAACACACACACACACACACACACACACACACACACACACACACACACACACACACACACACACACACACACACACACACACACACACACACACCACACACACACACACACACACCTGACACTAAATATTAAAAAAAATCATCAATTTTTACGCTTTTGTGAAATTACGGTACCAAGAGTAGTCAGTCATCTTAATACTAAACAAGTAATATAAATAAATTATAATTTAAAAAAACTAAAGAACACGCTCTTATGCTGAATGGAACTAAAAAGTAAAAAAATAATTCTTAATATAAGAATAAAATGATGAACGAGAAAATTAATGTCATTGGGGTAAAAGCGTGGGGTGTTCTATAAATATATCAATTGTTATAGTTTCTAACTTCTTCCAATTCCGAAATTGCACCCCACGCTTTTAGCCCAATGACATTAATTTTCTCGTTCATCATTTTATTCTTACATTAAGAATTATTTTTTTACTTTTTAGTTCGATTCAGCATAAAAGCGTGTTCTTTAGTTTTTTTAAATTATAATTTATTTTCCATTTTTTAGTTCGATCTACAAAAAAACATGTTTTTTAGTTTTTTAAACTGTCATTTTTCCATTGTTGAATTTATCCTTGAGTTTGATATTTGGAGCCAGAATTACGTGGCTGCTGGAATAAGTCTTGCTCTTCAATGGATCTTAATTGAAGGGTCTGAATTGTGCATTTATTCTCTTTGTTTACGGGGCCTCGGGTGAGTCCCGTATCGCTATATTATGTTCCGTCTCAAAAGAACAGGTCAAACAAATAAAATGTGTGGTAAGAAGAAAAAAAGATCGAATTAAAAAAATTTAATGTACCACATGTTTTTATAACGGACTAAAAAGTATAAAAAATTCCTCCTTTTCGTTTTTTTCTTTCTTTTTTCACATTTTCATGCATTGTCATCCACTTCTGAGATATGGTCCAAATTTCAAGTCTCTAGCTCATCGGAAAGTCACACAGTTTAAAATCAATACAAAATTCCACTCGGACAGACATTAAAGAAAGCGAGTTAATAAAAACATGGTAATATTAAGTGTCAATCATATTCTCACTTCTTAAACGTATTGCTATAATGTTAATTCGTATCATCACTTCTAAGCATATTGCTTTATAAAAATAAAAAATATTTAGCAGTTAGAACATAAATTATTTTTTTCACATCACAAGCCTTTTTTTATTTTTTATTTTCATTTTCAGAAAGATGTTTATATTACAGTAAGAAATTGATAACACCCACCCACCCTCCACTTTCTCACATACAGAACACTTTTTTTTGTTTGTTTTATTTTTATAAACCACAAGTGTATTAATTAAAAACATTCGCTGTAGGGTTACACCTTTTTCTTTTAGTCGCCAAATCTGGAAATGTTATATAAAATTAGTTGCCAAATCTGAAAATGGTATATCGGATTAGTCACCAAATCTGAAAATTGTAAGTGCAATAAGTTGCTATATCTGGAAGTGATATATTTAATTTTCGCCAAATCTGATTATCGTGATTCCTGACGATCCTGATGAGGACAATGGTACAAAATTATGAAATTATTGTATTGTCATCGGTCCTTGACAAGTGTGCAAAATTTCGAATTAATCTGACCTTTTTAAGTGGGTGAAAATCGAGTTCCAAGATTCCGTTACATGCAAGTGAAACTTATAAAAGCGTGTTAAAAATAAGTCAACTCCTACTTAGGTCAATAAAGAAATTTTTTTATTTTAGTTACTTTTTATTAAATAATTATAATCAATATAAATATGTATATACATTTGACAGAATTACAATATTAAGTGACAAAATAGAAAGCGATTTTCATTGCAATTTTCCATTTTACTTTCCATGTATGGTGTTGGACTATTTTTTCAAAACTATATATATTTATTCATTAGTAAAATTTAATTATTCTATTAAAGTAGTATAGCAAAAATAAATCACATCCTCAGAAATTAGGCCATCCCAGGTGGAACACACGACCTTTGGATTAGTTCAACGCGCTATCCATTGCGCTACAGGGACAGAACGAACGATTTTATTTTCTGTATATGGTGTTGGACTATTATTTTTGTTTGTTACGATTTATTAATTTTATATTTAATTTATGAATTAATATTTGAAAAAACTGTATTAATATCAAGTGTCATCCACTACAAGTTTAACAAAATGGAATTGGAACTTGAGTGGATGAATAAAAAGCATTTTATTAACTATTGAAAATTTTAACATATACATAGGGAGAGTATGAACTAATAGTAAGAATTGGAAAAAAAAAGCCTTTTTAAAAAATAATTCTTTTGTTTTAAATTTTTACTGCTTAATATAAATAATATAAATGTGTATATACATATGACAGAATCACAATATTAAGTGACAAAATAGAGAGAAATGACTATTTTCCTTGCTACATAAGGTGTTGGACTATTTTTTTGTTACTATTCCTTCATTAATTAATATTAATTATTCTATTAAACAGTACAGTAAAAATAAATCATATTCTCCAAAATCAGACCATCCCAGGTGGAACTCGAACCCATAACCTTTGGATTAGAAGTCCATTGCGCTACTGGGACACAAAGAACGATTTTTTTTCTATATATGGTGTTGGACTATTATTTTTGTTTGCTACAATTTATATTAATTTTATATTTAATCTATGAACTAATATTTAAAAAAATTGTATTAACATCTAGTGTCATCGACTAGAAGTTTAAAAAAATTGCATTTGAACTTTAGTAGATGAATAAAAAGTACTTTATATTAACTATTGAAAATTTGAACAAGATATACGTATATATATAAAGAGAGAGAGAGAGAGAGAGAGAGAGAGAGTGAACTAATAGTAGGAATTGAAAAAAATGTCTTCTTTTTAGAAAATAATTCTTTTGATTTAATTTTTTACTGCTTAATGATTTACTGACATCCCCTTATAAAACAACAACAAAAAAATAGTTCCACCCTAAGCAAAGAAGGAAAGCAGAGTTTAGTGAAAGAGAACAAATCTCTGCAAACAAAGGACCTTCCTTTTTACTCATTTGTTTCACACCAGTCTGTGTCTGCTTCAATTATAATAATTTAATACAGTCACGGGCTGGAATCCATTATGCATGGCGTGCTCTTATCGCACGTGATCCCAGTTTCCCGTTTCCCAAAATTGCACGAAAGTGAACATCCATCTGGGAAGTTCCGGGATTAGCATAGTGCTCGTTACCTCCTTGTTGCACAAGAAGGATTTACGAGATCTCGGAAATGTAATATTTATTCGACGATGGGAATTTTTATAGCACCCGTTCTATTTCAGGTAGGCTTTTGGGCAATCATAGAGATGTGTTGTCTCAATAAAACTTTTGGGAAAATTTTCTTTCTTTTATTTGAAAAAATAAGGTAGGCTTTTGTGAAATCATAGAGTTGTGCTGTCTCAATAAAACCTTTGTAATTTTTTCATCTCTTTTTTAAAAAAAATAAGTGTACTGTGTGTGTGTGTTTTGGGTTGTGTTGCATGACAGTGTTATGAATGGAACAATGTTTTGAAAAAGATGTAAGAATTTAAAGTATTCTGAATTGAAAAATATTGGAACGTTGATTGAACTACCTAGCTGACACGGAGCTCAGTACAAACATAAGAAAATGTCGTGTAGATTTCGTATTAAGAGGACATGGTACGATTTAAGGTATCCGACTGGTTGCGACACCTTTTTATTTAAAAAAAGGAGATATGGGGATTGTTTTGTTATTTTTAGATTTGTTTAGTGCTAAAATTAAAATGTGCTAAAATTAAGAAGTGAAAAGGAAATTATTATCACTAAAATAGGAAAAAATAGGGAAAAATTGACAAAAAATAGTATAAACGCGGCCCATTCCGCACCAAAGGTTTATGAACAGATTTTCAATTTTTTCAATCTACTATGTTACTATATTATTCAATTTTGAAATGACTTTCAGGATAAGAGATATTTTCTTTTTTACAAAAACTAGAGCACTTTATCTCGGTTACTCTGAAAATGCTTAAAAAGACAGTGATTATATTCACATAAGGGACTGTACATTTTGTAATAAAACAGTGATTGATAAATTTGAAGGTTAAAACAATTCTACTATTATACAGAACTTACAGAAAAAAATTCTGTTAATTTTGTTCAAAACTTTTTTAAGCAATCGCTGACCCCGTTTGGTTATTTTCAAAAAATCACATTTCGAGTAAAACGCGTTTTAAAGTATGACATCTTGTTTAAAGTAATGGCATCTGCTTTTACTAAAACACTTGTAGTTTTTGTTCTAGTAAACGGAAAATGATAAACTTGGTATTTTTAAAAAAGCCAATAAGATGGCCCTTAAAATAAAATCATAAAAAAATTGTCAATTTTTGGCAAAATTCACAGTTTTAGGGTAGTCGGATACCTTAAGCAAACAATTTAAATTTAAGGATTTTCAAAATTTTTTTGGTTGCCTCCTATGTGTGTATACTATGTAAAACAGATTTTGTGCTGAAAACCTCATAAAAAGCTAGCCATTTAATTTTTTAAGGAAAAAACTTAAAATTTGTGATTTTAAAATGCTACTCCTCCTACAAAAGTTTACATACACGCATGAAATTTGATTTACAAGTACATCAAATTATGCATAACAAAAGTGGGTATGGGTTTTGTGATAACATGATTGGTTTTCGTACAATACTTCTTTTTATGAATGCTTATTGAAAATTCCTTAAAAAGTGTACAAATTCTGAGTTCAATTATTTTAAAAAAAAATAAGTATTGCTTTGATGCAAAAATGCCTACCAACTTTTGTTACATGTACTATTAGCAATAAGTAAAAAAAAAATTCAAAGCATTAGACACAATAGAAAAAAAGCCTTAGCATTTTAAATGAAGACAAACTAGTTATTTTATCTTTTTGAGATAAGTAAGTTTAAAGTTTTGATTTGCCATAGGGATGTGAATAAAAACGAACGCAAAAGCTATCATAATTCTGTGTTTTTTTACGTTTAGAGCTTTCAAATGTTGTAAGGTTATAGAAAAATATATAAAAATTAATTTTAGCTAAAAAAATTAAATTTGTGTTTTTGACCGATTTTTGTCAATTGAATCGTACTGTGGATTGGAAAAAATTATGAAGAAATGAAATGAATTTACAAAGTAACATTAATTCGTGCCCACATTAAGACTTATTAATGGTTTCTTTTCAAAATTTTGCTAAAAATTGTCGACAAACTGAGAAAAAAAATGGTTTAAAAACTTGTAAATATAAATTAATACCTTACACTTGTTTTATAAACAGTAATATCTGAGCGCAGTTGAGGTCATTTTTTGCATTTGACAGATCCTAATCTATTAATAAATACATTATAAAGAATACTTGGTTTATGACATGAGTTTTATTTAAATATGCATTTCCGTTAAGTGAACAAATATTTTAAGATAAAATTCCTTTTTTAACAAAATTGTTAGTAAAAATTTTAAGATAACAGTACATAATGTTTATAGAATCATAATACGGCCTTTTTTATAGTTCCTTTTTGAATATTATTGATGTATATGCATCATTGCGGACTAAAAAAAATGATGCTTTTTAAAATCTAAAAAAGCATATTAATATAGAGTGAAATATTAATAGTTTTTCACATCACAGCATAAAAGAGGAAACAACCATGATTTTAAATTCATTAAGTGCTTAAGCTCTTCATAATTTTACCAAGAAATTGAACTAAATCCTTTTTTATATTGTATAGTTTCATATAGAGTAAAATGATTAATTATTTATTCTACACAAACACATCATCTTTAATATTAGAGCTTGAAACTTCAAATTTTGATAGAGAAAAAAAAAGACATGGTGACATTTACGAGACATTTAAATGCATATCGACAACGTAATAATAATAATAATAATAAAATAAGCAATATACTTATTTTAAACTCCAAGTATCATTTTAACCATAAAGTACACAGCCATACAATTTTAAGTAGTTTTCTTCTACATTAAGTTTTGATTTGTTTGAGAGAATTTCAAAGTCTATTTTCTAAATGCATAAAAATAGTTGTGAACTTGAAATACAATATGTACTTTAGAGTGGATCGAATTTTTTTCCAGAATTTCAAAATATATTTATGCGGAAATATATAAATATAGATAAATCTGTGGTACATAGATAAAAGGAAAAATAAAATAAAAAAATAATTTTTATGTGAAGTACTTTCACAAGAGGAAGGAAGCTTAGGTATTGGAGTTCTTTTTATGATAAAAATTAAAGTAATTTTTATTAAAGAAAAACGGATATTTTAGTACTTTTTAACAACTATTGCGATGAGAGGGCATCTACTAAATAGTTAGTATAAAAAAAACATCGGGGGTAAGGAAATTTTGCAATGTACATTACTCACTTATCAGTATCATTACTTTTGTTTATTTATACCGTACTAAAATAATTATTTTGAGTTTAAAATCATTTAATAAAAATCAAGACTTTTCCGTTTTTTTTGAAAATGTAACCTCTTTGTGGCAATATTAAATCTTGAAATTGTAGTTTTTAAAATTATATTTCTCCTATTCTCTATACTATAGAACATTTTTTAAGCATAAGTAGGTTCCGATTAATAATAATATTTTTTACTCCAGGAAACTGTGATCCACCCTAATGTACATATTTCAATGACCTGCTATAGCCTAGTCGTGTAGTGGGGGCCTGATGCACGTTAAATCTGTTGAGGCTCAAAAGTCCTCCTGTTGGTGTGGTGAGGAAATTAGAAAGGGGGTGTACAGCATAGGTGTCATCCTAGTCGCTTGACCATGGTTCAAAATTTCGGGGTCCTCTCAAGACAATTCTCGTGCAACTTTATATTACGACATTAATATAACTCTCACTCGATGATTTAATGGCCTTTATACTACTGGGTTGTAAAAACGAAAAATGACGCAAGTTTTATAGATGCAATAGAAAAGGGCCGTGGGTACCCTAGTGGTTAGAGCATCAGACGCCAGACCGGAAGGCCTGGGTTCGATGCCCGATATCACCAAATACCCTCCGAGTACACACGGAGTCCATGCTCGTTAAATCAGTGGGTCCGAAAGTGTTGTGGGCGGTCGTAGCAGCAACCGCGGGTGCAGGGGGCTGGAGAATATTTCTCTCCCCTCCAGTTCCATGCCTAAATTGTGGAGGTGGAGATAGGTGGTATCGCCATCTATCGTGTATGAACCGAGCCAAGTCGTACTGTCACCTGCACGGTGCTAAAAGCTAACGACAGGCGTACATCTAGCCCCTTTCCCCCGTCAGACAAGTGACATTAGAAACAACACAATAGAAAAAGGTAGTATTAATCCATACTTTAAAATTTTTCTTTAAAAAATTACATTAAAAACACACATTTCAGCAATAAACTGCAATGATATACGAACATTCCCTCAATGTATGGAATTGTCGAAAAGATAGAAAGGAGTAAAAATATTGTTTAATGCTTTTAATTATTCACATTATAAGAAACGTAAACATTCAATATCTTCCCAACACAAAGAACCTATTGAAACTCATCCTCTTAAATCAGCGTTTGGCGAGGGTATTTTGCGACCTCTCAATGTATCTTTTGCCCCTGCGACAGATACCTAGATGGATAAGGTACTCCATTTATTTTGTGCATGGCTGAGCATGATGATGATGATCGATCTGCTTCACAGCGTCAGACACTTCAATGTTGCAGACGACTGTTTCTTTTTCTCCAATGTTTTGGCGGATACTTTTATGGGCTCCATCCGTCTTTGATCTCACAGGATACTTCGCTGATGGCTCCAAGGGAAAGAATAAGGGGTTGGGCGATTTTATTCCGAGGTAGTGTCTAAGTTTTAATGGAAGTATTTCGGATTTTTTTAAAGTAGAATTTTTTTATAAATCATTATATTTTTTTAAATACAAAACAAATGGAAATAGAGAAAGAGTAAAACTGTGATGTGGAGGATTCAGGTTGTTTATGAAAATAATATATGCATTTGTGAGGATCTTGATAATAAAAATATAAAAATTGGTGCATTTTAATCTATGGGACAGTTTCTTAGTTTAATTTGTACGGAAGTAAGAGCTTAAAATACTTAATATATTGAACTTGTTTCTTCCAGATTAGGAAGTCTATCGAGCAATGAATACAATACTATTTTGAAGTTAAGGTATCGACTACCCTAAACTTGTGAATTTTGTCAAAAATTGATAAATTTTTTTAGATTTTTATTTTATAGGCCGTCTTATATATATTAGCTTCATGAAAATACAAAGTTTATTATTTTCCGTTAACTAGAACAAAAACTACAAGTGTTTTAGTAAAAGCAGATGCCACTACTTTAAGCAAGATGTCATACTTTAAAATGCGTTTTCCTCGAAATGTGTTTTTTTGAAAATGCTCAAACGGGGACAGTGATTGCTCAAAAAGCTTTGAAAATAATTAACTGAAATTTTTTGTGTATGCTCTGTATAATAGTATAAGTGTTTTAAACTTTAAGTTTATCAGTCACTGTTTTATTTCAAAATTTACAGTACCTTTTGTGAATATAATCACTGTTTTTTTAAAGCAATTTCAAGTAATAACTAAGATAAAGTACTCTAGTTTTTGTAAAAATTAAAATATCCCTTATCCTGAAGGTCATTTCAAAATGAATAGCAAAGCAACACATCAAAATTGAAAAAATAAAAGTTTCTAAACTTTTTGTACAAAACAAGCCTAGTTTTGTAATTTTATGTAAATTTTTACCGATTTGTTCCCATTTTAGTAATAATAATTTATTTTTCTCTCTTGGCATATTTTTCTTAAAATATACTAAATAAATATCTAAAAACCACAAATAATCCCCATATCTTCATTTTTTTAAAAAAAAAATTGTCGCAAGTAGTCGGATACCTTACCTGATGACGAGATTGTTGCATGTGTTAACGTCAAGCTCAGCACATTTACATCTAGCCAACGTGAGGACTTCGTATCACGATGTATTGGTAGATCTCACTTCAGTTTTTGGAGATTCAAACCCTCTACCCGGATGTTACTAGGCCAATCAGGCTACCATTGCATATACCCAAAATTATGGAATGCAAAGTAATCATATAGATACTTTAGAAATTTGTGAGGGTCGATATTTTTGTTTGGTAGTCCTGAATAATTTCTGCTTTTTTGGCTTTCTTTTTGACACATTTGTAAAAAATGTGATAAACAATTTAATACACTTAATAATAAATAAAGAAATAACATTACTGATTACATTTTGCACTTCTTTAATTATTCTTCCTATTCTACATCAACATGTTTACATTATGTTACATTGATGGAAAGATAAAATGTCTTTTTGTTAAGCCTTTGAACCGAAAACAGTTTTTCTGAAATTTATCATACTAAAAATGAATCTATGAGAGGTAGTTAATATTGTAAGCAGAATTATGGCATTTTCCTGCAATCCAAATTTGAATTCGTTAATGAAAGGTTAAAACCTAAAGACATTTTTTTCTCAAATCTGAACTATTTTATTTATTTGAGGGTAATAAATCCGAATGTTGTCATTAAAAAAGAAAAACCTACTATTTAAATAATATTAATAAAAACCCAAGAAGGTCCAAACATTATTACTAAAATATTCTAAATGTTATGTTAATGGCATAAATGTAAACATTTGTTTCTTCACGTTTATAATTTTCTTTTTAAAAGTAGATCCAAAACTTTTTTTTCAGACACTTTCAAAGTAAAAATTAATAAGAGTATCTCTTTTATCTAAGAAATTTCCAATGAAATGTCTAATGAACAGTATGAATGTGTGTGAAAAATATATGTTATATGCAGTTGTTCAACATAAATACCTTCGCTCGGAAATCTATTAGATGCTTTCTTATTCTTTAAGGTGTTTGTTATTACCACGAATAACATTTAAGTTAATTTGACTCACTAAAAATATCTTATTGGGAAAAACTTAATTTTTGTAGAAGGAACAATCCGTGCATTTCTTCAACAAATTTTTTATTTTTCATTGTATTTTCAGGTTAATATGAATGTGTACAATATTTAAAACAGGTTTCTGAAGACTGCAATGTTTGATATATAATATCTTTTAAGGAATTCTGATCAGGTTCCAAATTCCAAATGACTTAGCAACTTTTTTTTCACAATATGTCCTGAACTGTTAGACCAGGTCGTGAAACATGTGGCATGTGGTACAATTCTCAATGGCCCTCTGCACTACTTTATGAATTTGTCAGTTTTTGAGTGCATCGAAGTTGATAAATTTCAACTTCGGATCTTTCATCAACGGAATTACGAAAATATCTGAAAGGTCTAAAGATAAAAATATCTAAAGACAGAACTATTTTGCAAATTACTAAATGTCATTGCTGGACAGATTTATATGTTTGAAGAAAGAAAATTGAGGTGTACTCTGCTTTCCGCTTTTGGTTCTACATATAAAAGTAAAATATCTTTCCTCATATGAAAAATATTTCGAGTCCACAAAGAAATAACAATTTGTTTAACAGCTGAATGTTCAGAATCGTGTCATATTGAAAGTCACAAATAATACCCCTGATTTTGCTATATGAAAGAAGAGCAGAAAGCACTAGGTTCGTTTTACTATAATGAAGGGAAATACTTATATTTTATATTGTGTATTTCTTATTTTCGTAATATGCTTAAAATTACATAATATATGTACAATCATGAATTTTTTTCTTATTTTTATTGAGGAAATAGTTTTCTGTATGCTGTTTATTTTTATGTTCAGAAATATTTTTAAATGATACAAAATTAATACATAATAACACTGTAAATCTATATTATCGACCTCTATTCTCGAACTCTGCATGTATTATCGCGGAAATGAAAAGGTTTCAAAAATGTCCTACTGTGTGGCACGCTGAATCATGTTGGTAAGTTGGTTTGGCACGCTACAGCTAAAAGGTTGCCGACCCCTACAGACTTGAAATCGGCAGGCATATTCATTTGATGAAATATTGAAGGGGATTCATTTGATCACCCCATTCATGAAATCGATTCCCTATGAGGGCGTTATGAAAGCGTTATAGATAAAAATTTCCGTTTTTGAACCTACAGACTAGAAATTTGGCAAGCATGTTTATCTTGTTGAGTAGAAACAATCGAAGAACAAATTTGGCGAAAATCGACTCCCATGAAGGGTTGCAAGTGTTTGGAGGAAGTTATAGATAACAAAATATACTGTTAATGAACTATTAGATTTAGACCTGAACGTTTCCAAGCATCTTTGGTTTAGTGGGGTTCAGCTAAAAAGGCTTTTGTAAAAATCGCCTGAAAGGGGGTGAAAGTTAAACATAATTTCGCTTTAGAAATAAAGCCCTTTTCTTTTTAAATCAAGAGATGAAGGCTCTAGGAATTTTTTTTGTGCAATTGTAAATTTAATATTAATCAATGACTTATTAAAAAACAATCATAAAAGATGAAATACCCAGAAAAGTGTGTGAGTAATGGCCAGTAAATTAAAAAAATATTTTATTCCAAAGTTAATTAAAAACAATTAGGGAAATTTCTATTTATATGAACTGAAAAATTTCTCTAGATTCATATCTATAGTAATTTCTATGATTAGTAATGTAGATTTATTAGTAAGATTTTTTTTCTTTTATTATTTTTAACCAAAGGGCTAATTTGGTCAAAGGGCTTAACCAAAGGGTTTTAGCTAGTTTGCAAAATAATATCCTCTCGGAAAGAAATAATTATCTTACATGTATTAAAACGGTAAATTTAAAGTCGAACGAAATAAAAAGAAATGTTATTTTCCATTTCATGGTTGTTTCATATAAGTAAAATGTTTTGCTAATCATTAAAATCCGAATTACTTATATAATAAACGCTTTTAATTTGTAAAAAAATAATACCATTAAAAATGGACAAGATATCTTCAAATTTTTTTACTTATGTCACCTTTAGATATCATTTCATATACAGGAAGATAAACGTTTCGCTCACTTGATTCGGAAGGTCTACCAGCATAATGACACACTACCCCAAAACCCACATACGAGTCATTGGCATTCGAAACGCTAACGCTTCAGTTATTTACCTTTTTTTCACACAAAATAAATATTAACCTGTGTAAATAATGGATTCTTTTTCCAGCATATATATTTTTAAAAGCCTCGCTAAAGATGGAATGCTTTCAGTGAGAAAGAAAGAGTTTTGGAGTTTTCTCCAATTAACCCCACATCTTCACGTCTGGTTTCAGAGTGGCTTTTCCTGTTGGACAACAGAAAGGGCCGTTGCGTGTAAAAATAAAACCCCCCGGAATATATTGCTCCCTTGACTGATTTTAACAAAGGAAGACAAATTTTCCGCTCGTAGTGCTTTATCTCTGACAAAAAGGACTGGCGAGGTGTATTCTCTCTCATAAGGGGTAAAAAAATAATAAAAAAAGGAAGGCCGTCTCAAATAAGTCGAAAAAATCCGTTCAGGCGTAAATGGGATTTTATGGAGGATAAATACTTCTGCCACATAACACACACACACACTCTTTTATACTCTGGTGGAACCGAGGGGAAAAAATTTTGCCCCTAAGACTTAGAGAAAGGTGAAAATAGTTTTTGCAGATAAAAATATTCTTTTTTTTTAGGTATGAGATGAAAGAGTATGGAAGGATGGATGGCGGGAATAATGGTAGACTGACGTGATTTTGGAACTGGAAGTTGCCTTTTTTTAGTAACATGGTTTTGGCAGCAGGTGATCTTTTTACGAAAGTTCTTGATAAGAAAGCTACTCTTTGTGGGCTAAAAATACAGTGAAATTTCATTGAATTCGCCATTGATCTCAACAAATGCACTCAGAGAGTGTGTATGAAGGAGGCGTACCAACATAGGATAGAATTCAGTCGAGGAAAGAAGTCACATTTGTTACCTAAGCGTATTTTTGTGATTTCTTTTGAGGCAAACACATTAAAACTAATAAAGCATTTATCAATGTAAATTTAAAAATGATAAAAATAATTATGAAAATAAATTTTATTTATCTCTAATCTAGTATAATTACGTTATAATGATGTAGGTTTTTCAGAAATTGCGCCACAGATAGGATAAATAAAATTTCTTTTTAGAAGAGTTTACATAGAAAGGATTTTTATTTAAAATATTGAATATTGCTTTAGCAGATATAATTCGTTATGATTTGAAGAACTGAACATTTTAAACCATATTTAAACAAATATGGTCCATAATGATCACAAGGGCTTTATTGTAATTTTAAAAATATGACCAATTTCAACCCTGGGAATTAATTACTACCTAGGAAACAGAAAAAATTATGGGAAGTATTGTTAGTTTTTTAATTATTAGCTTTTTATCGCTAATTTTGTCCTTAACTGAACTGAACTCAGTGGCGCAACAACCTCTAAGGACCAACTGAGCCTATCTCAGTTTATGTGACCTTAGGCGCTGGGGTGCATGTGCAGATATGTCGGTCAAGTGGTCAGTCTGACATGAAACCCCTAGAGTTCAATTCCCAAGCAAGTTTGGTACTCATTTATCGACCCACTGAAGGGATGAAAGGCTGAGTAGACCTTGCCCAGTCCGAGATTTGAACCCCGGACCTGCAACGGGGAATTTTCTCCTTAGGTTTTATTAAAATCAGCTGAATCCATAACGTTCCATTAAAATGAGAGTTTATAAATTAAATATATATATACACCTAGGTTTTTAAATACTTAAAAAAAAGAAATTTTGGCAAAAAGACTCGATCCAAATAGAACCTTTATCTATTTAAGCAATTTTAAATTATACTTCAGAATGCCGTTTTGAAATTTAAAAAAAATTTTAAATTCAAAATTTTATTCACGTATTCCTTTTGTATTACTACTTTAATATGATTTTTTATAATACTCTGTAAGAAGTTCAAAGTAACTCTAAGGGTCGATTTTATAAGAACTTATTTAGGTTTGGAGATGGAAAAACTGTTGATATGAATGCTAAAATTCAGAAAAAACACATATTCCCTATATTTTAATGTTTTGAAAAATGTCCTTTTTATTTGAAAGTAGATCAAGTTCTTGGGATCATCATCCCTAATGTTGTCGAATGTGTTATACGTAACACACAGAAAAGATGGAAATTATTGATATATTTGCGGAAGGAGTAGCATTTTAAGTACTTTGACATATTGAAAATACAAAGATAGAAAAACCATTTTAAAGCTTCTAACTTTAAAAATAATTATATTATATGCTGCAATTAACTTTAAACTTCATTTCAAACATAAGTAATATGTTTTTTTAAAGAGTAAAGGTATTTTCCTATATATAATTTGAGTTAATAGTTTTAAGATTTGACTACTTTTTTCAGAGTATTGATTACATCTGACCGATTAGAAAAATAAATAGAAATATATTAAAAAAAATTTAAAAAATAAAACAATTTTTAACCATTTCTGTTTTGTTTCATATAATTTAAAATATTATATCGCTTGAAATTATGTGATGAATAAGATCACAAATTATGGAGTTATTAATTGCCTTATTAACGTTACGGTCTTATCTGTGATAATAATTTGATAACTATCTCAGTACATACATTACGATTAAAATAAAATAAAATTAGTTTTTGAAAAGCTTTTTATAAAAAATAACATCAAACATATCTAAAAAAAAGAGGCGGTTACTTTTCACATTTCAGTTAAATTCCGTTTTATAAACAAGAGATAAGATTCAAGAAGTATAGTTTTATTTGTAAATGAATAATTTTTTGGTTTGTTATCAGACTTTTCGGGTGAAGGGATTACTGTGACAGTGCTGCAAAACAAGCTTCTAAAATATCGACTCGTATGCTATGGTGCATGCATAAATAGGCAAGACATGACGTTATTAAATCTGTTTTCATGTTTACAGATTGCTGACAGTCAGATTCGATATAAAAGATATCTGAGGCTTCCTTTTTCTGATTACGTGATATCATAAGGCGAAAGAAACATATTTGATGAGAAGGGGAAAAGTCACGGTGTTCTCTATTTCAGATTTAATTTTGAAAATATTTAAAAAACAAGATTTAAAATAGGTATGCTGCAGCTTGTTAATATAAAATTAAAAATAATAACAAGAGGTTAGGACCGATAAGATCAAAATAGTTTAATACAAAAAGGCTTAGGAACAATAATTTTTTCTTAAGGATTTTTTTTTTTGTGTTTTAGATTGGTTTTCCTTTTAACTCACAAACAATTTACAATTCCTATTTTCATTTTTATTAATTTCTTATTGATGTGAAATTTAGACAGTTAAATTTGAAAAATCAAAAAGTTAAATAAGAGAGTGTTGTGTGTGTGGTATAACATGAATGTGTGTATTCTACTGATTCTTAACGTTTGAAGTGGTCTTGGTAGCCTAGTGGTCAAGGTAACGGACACGTGGCTGGCGTGTCATGAGTTCGAGCCCAGTACCACTGAAGACCCACCGTGTAGGGAAGCGATGCACATTAAATCTGTCGAGAGCTCAAACGTCCTCCCGTTGGTGTGGTAGTTAGGAGGAGGGGGTGCCAGCTCAGATGTCGTCATCGTCACTTGTCCGTGGTTCAAAATTAAGAGGTCCGTCGCCAAAAGCCCTCGTGTAGGTGAACAGTGCGACGTTAATACTCATTCAATCACTTTATGTAAACTATTTTTCAAAGTGAATCAAATCCATTTCTATGCTGTTCTTTTTGTGTGACATTTTATGCTATGTATAAAAAAAGTTTTCATCAAATACTTATTATGAATAAAAATTAGCGTGACAAGCAATTTAAAAAGAAAGCAACAAATAGCGCCACAATAACATGCAAATAAAGAAAATGAACGGCTGGCCCAAAACTGAAACCAACTATTCGATATTATAGTAACATTTTACCAAAAATGCTTTAATATTGCATTCCCAATTTGATGACATATGTATATATTGCCTCTTCTAATCACATTAATTGAGATGATACGATGAAATTAACAGGTACACAAAAAAGAATTAATTTTAAAGTGAATTCAAGGAAAATTTATTACCTTTCTCCTATTTGGACATAATCTTTCATGAATTTTGTTTATGCATAGTCTGGGACGTCTTAAGACTTCTCGAGTCCATGGGCTCTACATAAATGCAGGCCTCCCGTATGACCCTTGAAAGTAAACAGTACACAGCATACGTTGTCAAATACTAGTACAAACAATAACCCGAAACAAATTAATGTGCATGACTTGCAATTGCACGTACCAGCTCGACCGACTACCGCCTTTTGACTGAATGAGTAATGATGGTGTATGATGGTAAGCCTATGTCTATACATGGACGACGGTCATCACATATAGCCAGTTGACATATCGTCCGAAATTCCTTGTTTTTCGGAGAATACAACCGGAAATAACATTTGACCTTTGAAATTATTCGAATTGTGATATTTTTAAGGCTGAATCGAGAACGAGGCCTCCATTGAGGCCTAGGCCCTGGCCCATGCTTTAAGACGTCTCTATCCTTAAAGTAGATATTTAGGAAAAAATGAAACAAAAAGAAGAGTAATTGAAAAAAAAACAACTAAAATTGCCATTTATATTGAATAATAAAAGGTGAAGGACCCACACCCCTTAGTAAATACTTTCGATTAGGTAAATTCACCACAAAAACCATGCAAAAAAGTGCAATTGATCCAGAAACGCCCCTAAATGAGTACCCATGGCTAGCAGCTGCTAGATATAGCCATGTTACGTGATACCTATTCCTATATGTATTTTTTTTCTGTGATGTGATGCGTGTAAATAAATATTAATGAATATTACCTAGCCGTGCAATTACTGTTACTGATGGGATATATATATATATATATATATATATATGTAAGGATAATTGAATTAGATCTAAAACTAAATCGCTAGTCCACTTCTAACTTTTATCTTCCCGTTACATCCCTTCAAGTATTAAATTTATTACTCAGTTCGGGAATATAGAACACATGGCTTAACAGAAGTTCGCCGGCTCCGACCATTAATTTTATTACCTATATGTCACGCTTAAATTCTCAAGTATACCTCTTGAATCAGAAGCGTACTTGAATAGCATATGGCTTCTGAGGGGGCCGCCGATTCATATGGTTAACACGTGTCCGTCTCTCTCTCTTACAAACAGATTACAAAATGATCTCATGGAATAAAGACGTTTAAAATAAAAGGTCTTTGTTGATCACTCAAAAAACCACGACATATATAAATCTAGTAATTTTGCAGTCCTTATCCCCTGCATAAAATCAGGTTTGGATGAAAGTTTATTAAAGTAGTTTATTGTGAATCTTCATTCGAAATGCTTAAAATTGTACGAAATGGTTAAACTGTCTAAATCTGAAAAAGAAAACTGAAAAATATGAAATACAATTTAAGAGTAGTTACAATAAATAGAATTTTTAAGTCTTTCATCATCCAAATATAAAAGTAGCTTGTATAAAACAGAAACGGAAGAAATATCTTTCTGTGTGGTCTCAAAGCTTTATGTTCAAACAATTACAGCTTACGCAATTTACAAAACATTTAAGCAATTTAAATGCAACGTTTGCTCAAAATGTTTACCAAAAACAAAAGTTTTACTCTGAAAACTTTCTAAAGAAGCACTGCTTTAAAAATTTTTGTTCTTTCATCAGTTTCTCAAAAGATAATTTCTAAGAAGGCGTAGACTTATAGAAGACTTGTTCTGAATATGTAATGCATTTTTTGTTGTTGTTGTTTTGAAATTCGATATTTAATGGACATTTTTGTTTCAGATAACTTTCTAGAAAACCTAAGGAAATTGGTTGTTATTAATATAAGATTCTGAAAGTCAAATAAAGGTTGTTATCCTTGATTTTAGAATATAATTTTGTTATAAACGTAGAACTCTCTCCCACTTCCGCTTAGCCACTTTTCCGTTCGACGAACCCAGAAGCCCGCGACCACAATTGAACTTTATAGATTCGAAACTATCATCTTTTAACGTGAAAAAAGAAAGAATAAAATCGAATAATCCTTGAACTTCACATTTCTATTGTTTCAACAATTGTTCGCTGTGTTCGAATCATCCGATTACGAAGAAACCTCACGACATTTAAACCATCGAACGCCTGTAACAGTCTTGAGAAAGTGAAAAAGGGCAGTTGGGGCAGTGAAAGTACGCCTGGATGATTTCTCGTTGTAAAAAATAGCAGATAACATCGGCTGCATTAAAATTAGATAACATCTACCTCGCTTACAGACGTGAATAGCTCACGTGGTTTGTAAGATTGACAGCAAGTTACAAGCAATCTTCTTCAAAAACACTTTTTTTTTATCGGACTTAGATATTGTTTTGTTTAGAATGGTACAGGAAGAGGTTCTGAACTACGGATATTGGGGTATTTTTGTTTTACGCTTCCTTTTTCGGGAGCACAGAAGATGTTTGTTTATTCTGTTAGCTCAAGAATGGAAAATATATTCTTCAGAGTATTGAAGGAGAATATTCCAGTTGAATATCAAAGAATTGTATTTTGTTTGAATATATTTTCGAAAGGAATTCTTCAGAAGCCATATTTTATACTTTTTTTACAGTTTTTTTCATGAATATATTTTTGGCTTTCTTTCCAATAAGCGATATTCTGTTTTTTAAAAAATTTAATTTAAACGTAAAATGTTTATGATAAAGAAAAACACTTCTCCGTTTTGTTCCATTATATTTAAATTACTTTCCAATCCTGAGTTGTTAACAGTGTGGTTTTCTGAAAACATTTTTATAGTTATAAAAGCTGGAAACTTCTTGGATGATATATATAACCAATATTTCTTAAAAAATAATAATGACTGAAAATTATGAATAAGTTAGAATTATTAAAATATAGATAAATAAAAACATTTCTTACAAGTAAAATAAGTTACATGCTTTTAATGCTTAAGTCTTCGATTAGCAAAAAATAAAAGTAGTTATCACAACTAGTACTTCAAACATTACACTATTCATATTTTTTTTTCTACCTTGAAATTTAAGGACACTTCATTAATATTTTTTATATAAGAAGAAAAATGCATTTGAAAATTATAGAACGAGATCAGAACGAGAAAAATGGAATTATTGGATTAAAATTTTTATTTAATTCTTTAATAATATTTTGATAGCTTTTGAAACGAATACCAAAGAATAAAAATAACAATGTTATTTTGCATATATTTAATTCGGATAATATGTAATGGGAAAAAAAACTGTGTTTTTCCCCCCGGTAAATGGCAAAACACAGTTTATTTCTATTTTATTTCACAAAATACAGATAAAATTCAATTTGTTTCAAATACCTTATTTTATTTTCCTCAAGATATTTGTACCTTTTTAAAAATATTATAAAATTAATTTATATTATCTTTGGTATTTTAATCCTTCCTTATGATGGAAATGACTGATTATTAAACTATTCTTCTACTTTTTTTTATATTTAACTCGTTGCAAGGAAAACATTTTGTCTATTACTGAAAAATAACCCTATAACCGTAACAGTAAAATAACCGTTTGGACAGTAACTTCGTAACTATCCAAACATAAAATAACTAATTTAAATTTATTAAAATATCCCAACCAGTAACAACTTTAGTTGTTCAATTTTGCTAAAAATTTAATTTTTGAACTAATAACGCATAAACTGTTTATGATTGTAATAATATAATTCTATATTTATTTTGTATAAATTATGTGATTTATTATTTATATCGTTTTAAACAATTTAGAAACAAAACAATTATATTGTATGATTTTCTGATTCGTTCCTTTTTCACTCTACTTCACTCTATAACAATAAACAAAAAAGTCATTAAATTCATCTAAAAATATCAAAAGAAAAACACAAATAAATAAAAACCCTTATATCTTTTGCTAAAAAGCATATATTTCACACGCACACAAATTCTCGAATTCTTTGAATTTGTAACACTTTTTCACTGAGCGAAAAAGTTTTGGTTACCATAGCTTTAAAGTTAAGATCTTAAAAAATTTGTTCGCTTACTATACATTTATTCCCCAGAATGTTTTTAAAAGTCAAATTTGGATACGCCTAGTTTTGAAAAAAGTGTTGTTGGTTGGATTTAAGTTACTTTAAAATGCTTTTTTCGAGAGCAGGCTATGAGAAAGAACGGTTACCGGGGAAGTAAAAAGAATGTTGAAATAAAGATGTTTTGTTTCTGCGAAGTGTACTGAAAAAAAAAAGCAGAGTAACGCGTCGCTGAAATGCATTCTTAGCATGTATAAAAGCTAGGAAGTAAAATGGAAATATGTAAACACAGAAGATGACGTCGTCTGTGAGACAATGCATATTTTAGTATCTCAGCTAAAAGCTGAAACTTCAGTTAAATAATAATGTTTTAAGTCTATGGAAGTAAAAACAACATATTTGCTAGAAGACTCTTTTCCTGAACAATAAGTAAATATATACAGTCGACTCTCGATAATTCAAATCTTCGATAATACGAACCTCTCGATAATGCGAAGTATATGCTCAGTCCCTAGAAAACTCTTGATATTTCAAACTAAAACAATAAGTTTTGTTACACTCTATATTTCGAAGTAAAATCTGTGGCTGGCCAGACTACAACACGCTATAATTCGAAGTTATCTAAAAAACTCTCGACAATTCGAACACTCACTATATGTGCAGTCCTATAATAAATAGGTTGTAGCTTACAAGTTTGTGTTGTGTTGTATCTATCTGCCTGTCTCCCCTGTAACGTATCCCCTTTGATGACCATCTGTCTGCTATCTCTTCTTAGTGTTTTCCAGTTATTCAGGTGAAAAGACACTTTTATTGTTTTTATTCCTTTAAAAGTGGATTATAGACCAACCGCACCTGTTGTCAGTTGTCCCTATCTTTCGTTTAGCACGTGGCCTTGCTACACATGTGTTCAGAAAGGACGGTTCGCTATTGTGAAGAAGAGATGTGTAGGATTGTGTATGAATGTATTACTTAAATACAGGACTTTTAACTTCTGTAATACATTTAAACTGTATATATATATATGTACTTTTTAAAAATACTTTAAAATAATTTTATACATATGTACACTTGTGGTTTTATTACACAGTTTCAAATTTAAATG